>JAVQJG010154386.1:0-10171 GCA_036024015.1 Craterocephalus amniculus
CATGCAGACACACAATGCAGCTCATTGATCATTTTACTAAAAATCAGCTGGGAGCTGGTTATGTAAGAGCCCGGGGGGATCGAGGGGGGGCAGTGGCAGATCTACTGCAAGTAAATATAAAACATAGGGAATGCAGGGTGTCACATCGACCAATCAGATTCATTATTCTCATTATCCAGCTCGGCCGGCGGCTGGCTTTCCCTGCCGCAGCTCTGGCAGCGCTTGCTTTTCCTGCCGCTGCAGTCAGCAGAGGAGTGCAGGAGAACGGGATTAAACGGGAAGTAGCGTGGGAGCACAAGGAGGGGGAAGGGGGGGGGGCATAGATATCCAGACATAATGAGGAGGAAAGTGAAGCGAATATACAAGAAAGGAGAGAATAACAGACAAAGAAAGGACGATGTAAATACGATGATGTAAATACGTTAAACATGGAGGCTGAGGTCTGACCGGATCTGAGGAGGAAGAGGAGGAAGAGGAGGGCTGATCTACTGTGAGAGGAGACCCGGAGCGGTGGAGTTAGACGGGGAAAACTAGGCCACATGGAAAAATGCAGCTGTAATGATCCGACTGTGGGACGGCCAATAACTCCATGTGTGCCTCTCTGAGCTGGAAACCTTCCTCTCCTCAGACCACAGCTTCCATCACCAACATTTCATTTATTCCTTCACTTCCTCACCAAAACGACCGATCCCAGACTCGTCTAGCTGGGGTCTAGTTCAGGTCCAGGTGGGTTCGGGGCTCCTCTGGATCGTACCAGACTGAAGAAACACGAAAAGAAGTACAGAGCAAGCGAAGAGCCGGACAGACAGGAAGAGCACATGAGAACGCGGGACGTCGGCCAACGCTCGGCTCCGAACCCTGCAGGCAACTCTGCACTGTCTGCGTCCCTACAGCCGGACTTTTAGGCCAGGCTGGATGGAAGGTGACTGACGGACGAGCCGACGGGCCTCAGAGGGAATCAGCAGAAAGATGAACAAATAAAACCGTTTACTAAACTCAGGATTTTAACCACGTGCAAAAAATCTTTAAAATACTTTGAAATGAATGTTGGTTAATATTTATATCAGATTAAACAGACTGAATTATAGCTGAAACGGATTATGGGGAGCAGATCTGCTTTGTTCAGTGGATCCCACCTGGTTTCCCAGAGCATTTTTAGCATAAAGCTATTAGCATGAAGATATTAGGCTGTTGAGTGGGGCTGTGACACTTCAACGTGAGAACTGGGAAGGGTGGGAATCAAACCAGCAACATTCCAGCTGAGGAATAATCACACAACATGTCCACGTTTTAAAAACTGCTCATTTGAATGCATATAACCCAGAATATGAGAATAAATTTCCCTCCTTAGAATCAGAAAGCAGCCACAGAGGAGCGTCGCTTCACTGCAACAAAGCAGCTCAGAAAGTAGACACAAACTAGTCGACTTCCAGAAAACGAGCAGGGTCAATCTAAAGCCATTAAAAAGCCTTAAAAAAAAACTAAAGTCTTAAAAAGTCACAAAAAGAAAACGTGAATCAGACACATTTAAAAAGCATGAAATGTTGGCTGTTTAAGCAGGGAAGCTGTAATTCAGTAGAGGAAGTAGTTGTTCTGGCTAAAAACAACCTCAGAGGGGGAATATCTGTAAACGGAGCATTTAAAGGTAACATCTGGGTTATTATCATGTATCTGGGAAAACGCTGACTGGTCACTAATAACTCAAACCAGTCCGATCTTCACACAAATGTTTCTGCACCAGCTCATCCGACTGCAAACAACCCGGCCTGGGGTCGGAGATCCTGGCAGATGGATGACTTAGAGGTGTGAATTGTACAAGTGTGAACATCCTGATGTAATCCTTGGCCTACCATCACCCTCACCATCAGGCCCACGCTGCCAACGGACACACTCACTACTACTTACTGCCTCCATTTCATTTAAAAGACATTTTAATTCAAACACAAGTCGATTTGTAAGCTGGGAGGCTCATTTCCAGAAGCAGTTACCAGAGTGGAGCTTAATGTTTGCCTCTCGGTGCACGGCCACGCGCACACACTTTTTCCAAGTCTATATTTGTAAATGGTAAATTTATGGCTGACTATCTCATTCGATTGTTCTGTTTCCTCTCAGGTTTCCTGGTTTATATTCGGCCCGGAGCGGATTTTCACGTCGCTGCTGCCGTCGGGTTTAATGAACTTTCCTTTTAAGCCACTCGCTGTTCTTACACTCTGCTAATTCGCTTTACTAAAGACACAAAACAGACAGGAATCCATAATAATAATAATCAGGGAGCTACTTGAGAAACCGCTGCCTGAAACATCTGATTTCCACTGACTCAGAGAGTGTGAGTGTGTGTTTTCTGAGTCAGGTCCCAGTGTTTTTCCATATATGACCCTCACACTTGTGTTTTAATATCCTGCTATTGTTACACACCAGCGAGGACTCGCGGGCACACACACGCACCTCGTGAATGATTCAAACTGTATCAAGTGTCGACCTCCAGTTTCAGTGGATTAAATCCCCCAAGCAGAGAGCCAAGTTCCCATTTCTGCCTTTTCTCCTTGACAACTGCTGCGAGTGACTCACACCTACACACAAACACACGCATGTACATACGTCCAAAGCACAGCTGTGGTCTGCGCAACATGAAATCAGCTGCAAACCTGGAACCGGGAGGAGAAAAGAACAAGTTGTGAGTCCACAAGGCCAGATGTTGTTTTACTACACCTGCTCCAACACAAACGAATCACAAGCAGAGGACACAACAGCCTGGAAGATTCATCCCAGTGGGACACACTGAGAACCCGGATAGGACTACAGCCTCACCGTGGAGCCGATGTCGGACATGAGCTGGACTTTTTTCCTTTTTTTAATAGAAATGTTTTAACATTTTGGCAGTTTACAGGGTGGCAATATAAAAAACAATGAAAATCAACTCAGTCAAGAGTGCGAGTTATAAGCTCCAACCTGTTCTCCAACTACTGCATAGCCATACAGAGAAATTATTTAGAAAATATGAATTAAAAAAATAAGATGATCTGGGATTTTAATATCGGACAGAACCCAGAAGTCGGTCCACAACCTGCAGCCTTGCAGGAGCAGGAAACATGGCGGCTGAAAGACGTCATCATGAGACAGAATGTTTGAACGATACGGGACAAATCTGACGATACAATGATCTAAACACTGATTCAATGGCACCAATTTCAATTTAAGGTATCAATCGCATCACGGTGGAAAATGTGATATCGCAAAACATCACATTGTTATCCACATAGTTGAAATATTTAAGGCAATTTCAATTATAAAAGTACTTTTAACCCCTGACCAAAGGGCTGAATATTGGGATAAATAATAAAATGTGCATAAAATACAAGACATGACCACAGAAAACACCTTGATATTTCATCATAGTTGGATTAAAGTAGTTTCAGGTGACCTGATCCATGCTGCAACAACCCGACTAAACTGACCCAAGTCACTGTGCAACACTAATAATGCAACACATGCAGGAGAGCAATGAGACATGGGAGCCTAGGCTACAAAAATCAGCAACCAAACCACAAAAACACTGAATTCAATTCACATTTCCAGCTTTAACCTGACTTATTTCGTTTTACTCTGCTACAGGTGAATAAAATAAGTAACATGACAACTTGTAGTGAGATTACTGACCAAATAAACAATCCCAGAATCAATATTTTACTGCAGATATTACTTTATGATGGATGATTCCTGATTAGATTCACAGGAACTTGAAGTTAAAGTCATTTAAAACACATTTCATTAGGTTTTCTAAGAGAATGCCTGGTTCTTTTCTGTATCTTTATTCCCAACACATTACCATGACAATCCTCCATAAACCCCTTTGCTTTTTTTCAGTGTCTTCTCCAACCAAACTGTCACCATTACAAAACTCAGTCCGAATAATTGAATTATTCATTTAACCTTTCTGAGGGATAGCTCTTCATTTGAGAAGAATACAGGCAGATACATAACAGCACAACACAACAGAGAGCAGCTGACGTCATTAAAGGCCATCGACACCTTTAGCTCATCAACCTTTTTTAAACAGCTCAAAACACTGTGGAAATATGACATTTCATTAAATTACATCCAGCTGTTTATGTGCATATAATCATGATTATTTCCCCAAACCAGCTCTGAAACAGGTTGTTAAGAAGCTGAGAAAGTTTGTAAGATTTCAAACAGACAATAAGGTTTTCCTAAACCTAACCAAGTAGATCTGACGCCTACAATAAAATGAACAAAAATGAGCAAAGTTCAATAAAAACAGACAGAAACATAAAAACTTACAGGTTCTTAAGCTTTATGTTCTGTTATTTTAGAGAAACGTCACACGTGGCTTTCAAGTCCATAACCTGATGGCTGATAAATGTGGAAACCAGCTTGTATGCATCAGTATAAGACCCAGCAGGGCCACGTAAAGCTTCCTTTATATCAGAGAGCTTAACTTGTGCTGCTTAATTACATTTCTCACATGGGAAACAATACTTCTCATGCCTCGTTTATTCATCAAAGCAATTCCAGAGTGCCTGGAGATGCAAACCGAAGGCTAGCTGATCAACAACAGGCACTTAAGTACGGAGAGACAGACTGAACGCCAATGTGAATCCATCCAACAGAAGACAGACTTTATGGAGCTAAGATTGTTTAACAACATGGCTATTTAAATTTATTCTGGCACTGAACCACATTAACAGCAGTCATGCAAACAGAAATGCCTTCACAAGTATAAAACAGACCTCAGTCTAACTAACTAAACTATCACAAACAGAAGATAACAGAAAGACATATGTCTGCTTCAATAAGTAACCATCATGTGAGCCAGATCCACTCATAAAGCCTCCAAATAAAATATTTATTCTGTGTATTTCTATTTACTTTTCTCCCTCCGACACAGAAACATGTGACAGCCAGCGATCACACGCACCCAAACCTCAAGGAGTTAAGTTTCATTTGAATAATCAATAATTAAAAACCAGCTTCTTTTCATCAGCAGCAGCATCACAGATGTGACCCGGGCCTTCTGGCTGTCAGCACCCCCCTTCATCCATCTTCTCCCCTTTCACCCTCCCCTCCCCTCCCCACTGTCAATGCCAGCCAGTGGAGGCATTCATCTTTAAAGCGCCCTGTTATTGGGATTATAAAACAGCAAGACCGGACAGAAGCAGCCCAACACAGAAGGACAAGGAGCCGTGTCCCCTCCTCCATGACTCAGCTCTGGTTCTGGTCTTTAAGTTGCTTTAAAACCCCCTCAGACACACAGTCATCTGTTTACAGGACAAAGAGCAAACACAAGGCAGACATGAGGCCATATGAGGGGGAAATCCCCTGGTGGGGGGGACAGGTGGATTTCACGCGCGCCCTGATGCAGGAGGATGGCCAGCTGGGTGCCAGAGCCGCGCGCCCTGCTTTGTTTATCCAAAATATCCACAATGTAACAATCTGCCTTCTGTCACACATGTTTTCAATCCATCCCTTTATTTTCCTCCCACAACATTCCTGGAATATTCCCAGAGGGAGACAGAAGGTGTCCCAGAGCAGAATAACGTGTCAACATCACCTCTGCGTGCGCGTGCATCCTCCGGAAGTTTTTTTTTAGTACAGTAACGCACAACTTTTCTCCCCTTTCCTCTTACCTTTGTATCTCTCCAGCACATCCTCGTAAGCCTGGGCGAACTCCTTCTCCTGGGAGTGGTTAGTGGGCAGCAGACCCGGTATAAACCCGGCCATGGTGCCCGGAGAGTCTGGGTTCTGGCTCGGCCTGCAGAGTACCGCAGTGACCCGGTCCGGGCTCCTTCTCGCTACGGCGTCCCGATGCACAGCAGTCCGCGCGGGGACTAGTGCGTTTGATGCATTGGCGCACACTGAAAGCCCGGTGGCTTCCTTCAAAGCGGGCTTAGATAATCCTCAGGGACACTTCGGAGGGTAAAAATAAACAAAAAGCAACGTTTTCAACCAAATATAAGACACTGAAAATGCGGCTGAAGGTTACATAAACGTTATCTATCCATAATCGCGCTCGGTGTGTGCGCAGGACCGCACGCTCGCATCGCTCCGCGGCACCTCCTTCCACCCGGTGTCTGCTACTTTTTCTGGCTCCTGTGCGTGGAGGAGGGATAATATCCCCACGCAATGATGAGTGGGTAAATAATGGAGGGGTCAGCGTGTTTGTTCCCAGCCCCAAAATCGGAGAAGAGCGTATCCGGAGTTGAGCTTCCTATCCCGGGCTGCTACCTCAGCGAGCCTCCCGAGCTCCCAGCATGCTTCCCAGCCGTAATGGCCGCTTCTTTCCGAGGCTTTGCGGTCTCTCTGGCTCCTGTGTGAATGCGTACGTGTGCGCTTGTCGCCTCTCTCCCTCCCTCTGCTGCCCGGAACGTCGCTCAGGTTTCTCGGTCCCTCCTAGCCGGGGCTGTCTTCCATCCCTCTCTGCCGGCCGTACCAGGAAGCTCCGCCGCAGGAATTCCACAGCCGGCGAGGGGGAGCTACTTAGCGGCTAGCTGACATGGCAGCGGCCGCTAAAAACGGAGCTGCAGCGCCACCGGGTGGAAGTCCCGCCTCGGTGGGGGAAAATGTTCAAACTGCAGTAAAATAATGTGTTGGTGACATAAACTTGTTTGAAGTTAATAAAAAGTTGTTAAAACGGCTAATAACGGTTATTTTGTTGTTTGCTAACACTGCCGGTAATGACGGTTGGAATCAGAGACAACCTCCAAGTGCAAACATGAAAACACTGTTTTATGATTAAATAAAATGAATATTATTGCCATATTTGGTTTATCTCATTCCAACACACAGGTGAGAACTTATTTGAATAAATAAACATTTCCCTCGGACGGTGTTATCACAAACTGATGCAAATTTATTCGGATGTCTCAACTATTGAGACAGAAAGTATTTTTACTTAATAAAGTGGTTTTATCTTTGGGATTCAGCTTTTCTTTTTCTGGATTAGAGACTTTTTAAAAATTTTGATTTTCCTTCAGACCGTTGTTTCCCCTTGTAATTGTATGCACAAATTTTTGCTGTTTTTTCATGATTTTCATTTAATTTTTAATTGTCTTGTGTGATGGTGGTGTTGCTTTCTGCTTCTGGTGGTTTAGCGTTTATGGAGGACTGGAAGTACCAAAGTAAGAAATGGATACAAAAATATAAAAACGGTTTAATAAACAGCTCTGTTATCTATATGAATATATACAATCCCCTCCCCCTGAAAATAATGAATAGTTTTTCCATTATGAAACATTTAACATGTGACTTTTTATTCAACTTTTGCTAATTATATAACTACATATGAAGGAAAGATGGGCTGGTTTTTTACGTCTATTTATATAAAAACGCCTTTTTTATTTTTTTATTTTATTGCCATATCAATCTGTAGTTTTTTCTTCGAGCCATTTTTTTATTTCTGTATTTAATTCTTATAATGGCCATTTCAGCCCTTAATAGTTTTAGTCCATATGTTCTTAGTTGCTTTCTTGTGTTTGTGTCTTTTATTAATCACTGTATTAAGTCATTACAGGACTTATAGTCATTTTCCTCAGAGTATTGACAGTTCAGTGTAATTTAAGTGGTCTTTTGTGGTCTTCTGTGCCATTTTAATTCACTTTATTTACCTCCCAACAAGAAATAGTCGTATAGTAGGTCTGTCCAAATGACCCCTGTAAGCTCAGTCAGCACTCTTTCATGCCTCAAACCACAAAGCTCCTCATACACAAATATAATGCCTTACATTTTGTTTGTTTGTTTAACTTTAAATCTGTATGAAAGGACATTTTACTGGATGGATGAAGCAAAATAAAAAAGCACACTGCCACCTAATGGTTAATTTTATCAATATTACAGACAGCTGTGGTCAATTTTCATACATTTGTTAGCAGCTCTATAAACCCACAGAGCTTTAAATAGGTTTACAGTGACCTGATCTTGTCCTCATCATAAATCATACCCGGGCCATATGTTCAACTTAATTTAAAAGAAATGTGCACACCTCATGGTCTGTGCTTAACGTCGGGGAGTTAACGATATTAGGTTAATTCTGCCAGTAAGTCTGTGTTTTCCTGCAGGGGAAAACCACAGCCAGGGCTGGATAATCTCTGCATGTGACCCTCCTGAGGTCAGGGCAAAAGAAGCAGCCTCAGTGAAAGTGCTTGGAGATTACATCGTTTATTTCCACGTAGAGACGTGATAACCTTAACGTGAAGCACAATGTCGTGCAGCTTCCAGCTGAAATGCATGACATTTAACCATCCCCAGAGGAAGAGGAAATATCAAGAGCGGCGGCAGACGTGGGTGGATGTAACGCTGGAATCAATGCTGGGATGAAATGAAAGATGCATCGATGGCTCCAACGTGCTGACAACGGTTCACTGCATTAACTTCAAGTCCTGCCTCGGGTTTTTATGTTTCTATGAAAAGAAGAAACCTCAACTTTGTAGTTAAAGGTTTTGTTTTAGTTTAGGAAATACAGAAACTAAAGAAGGCCTTATAAACTTAAAACTTTCTCTTGTCAAACATGGCACACTGCTGCTGTGACAGATCGGATTTACTCCAGGTGTACTCCAGTATCAGATAAAAATGCTCCTGTTAGACCAGCAAGTAATCCAGTAAACCAGTTACTCCATAACACATCTTCTATCCATACAAACTTGTTTTGGGTGAAAATAGGAGGATTTTAAAGGACTGAAAACCAGCAGCAACAAGGTCCTTCTTTCCCCTTTAAAATTTACACATTTTTAAAAAATCATTGAACCAAATTTTTCTCATGCAAATATTTTAAAAACGAAGAATGGCTAAGACTTCTGCACTGTACTGCAGAGTTTCAATTCAAGTGGGAAAAAAATGTTAATGATGAAAGAAAAACATGTCGGTATACAGGTACTACTTGGAAAATGCATCTTTACTTAGTACATAAAATGTATTGGTTTCACCTTTTATGCTGAATTGCCTGAATAAAACAATTTTTACAACATATTCTTATTTTCCGAGTATGTGATTGTTCATCTGCAGCCAACAAACACACTTCATGTGTATTACAGCGAACAGAAAACCAGTAAATCCAGTAGAAAAGGAGTGAATGTGAAGGTGATAGAAACAGAAACACTCTGCGGTTTGTCTTCTGTCGTGCTATCAGCACATGTGTGGATGCTTGGGTCTGAGTCCAGCTGCAGAGAGGAAGACGTGCTCCATGAGCCAAAAGGACATCCAGTCCTCAGCACGACGACACTTCAGCAGCACGGCTTCAGACTCCAGCAAAAAACTGCCTCGCCACAAGTATTTCTCACCGGAAGCTCGGCCCATCTGCAGAACTTCTAAAAACATGGAGCGATCTCCAGCATCTCACGGCGTGACCCGGGTTTCTGTTTGAGTTACAGTCCAACACAAACTCCACATCCCAAACTAGCCCAGCAGGATGAATCGAGTCCTTTGTGAGTCGGTGTGTGACTCGGATTAGTCGGGACTCGGGACTTGACCTTTGCTCTCCAGTTTTGACTTTGAAAAGCAAACTCAATAACAGATCATAAAATCTAAGATGTGTGAGCGAGGCATGTGTAAAATCCAATAAAGCCGGCGGTCATTGGGAGTACAGCATGTGAACTGTTTCACTGCCTCTAATTTGGTTTGATTCAGATTCTCTGGATCTCTTTCAGCTCTTTATGAGAAAATTTAGAAACACAAACAGCTCTGCTTCCAAAAACATTAAGAAGTCGAGTAAAATCCTTTTTAAATGGTCTAAATATAAACTTTACCTGGAAACAGTGCAAAGGCAAAACGTTTAAGCTAATTTTAGATATGAAATGTTTCACAAATTTTGCTTTCAGATGCAGAAAATTTGGGAAATACGTTTAATTTTAACCTGTGTAAAAAATACATGAGATGTTTTAATTCTTTACTTCTAAGATTAATAAAAAGACAGAAGACAGAATGAAAATAGAGAACAGTGGAGCTGGAAATCGGGGCAATGCTTCTATATATGCTCTCTCCGTTCCTGTTCACCTTATACACCACTGACTTTCAGTACAACTCGGAGTCATGTCATCTTCAGTAATTTTCTGACGACTCTGCAGTTGTCGGATGTATAAGTGGTGGACGGGAGGATGAGTACAGGGGCCTGGTGGGCAGATTTGTGGAGTGGGCTGGCAGAAATCGACTGCTACTAAATGTG
>JAVQJG010154419.1:0-37821 GCA_036024015.1 Craterocephalus amniculus
ATAGATAGATAGATAGATAGATAGATAGATAGATAGATAGATAGATAGATAGATAGCATCTAAGCGAACAATCTGCACAGCAGGAAGCAGTGACCCCAAAATACACCCGAATTAAGCCAGACAAAGTCATAAGCACTTAACTTGTGCAAGATTCAAGGCTGAGCAATTTCTATTCACCAAAAACTCTGTGGTATGTTACTACGATCTCATACACACAGGAGACAATTTCTTCTCATTTTTAATCTTTGTAATTGTTTTTCCAACTGAGACACTGGTGAGATGATGAAGATATGTTGAGGTATTAAAAGATGTGTAATCAATAATACAATAATACAAGTCAGTGCAATATTTGCCCTATTCCCTCCATGTTCACTACAAATAAAAAGTGTCTCCTTCCATAAAATGTGTAACTTAGTACTCCAAGCTTATAAATACCCTAGCATCAGTCTACATGAAACAAAATCTTACAACAAATCAGATATCCATCTAATACCACAGTAACAATCACAGACACACAACAGCTGACACACAGCTCTGAAAAATGCATCCTTTATAAAGGCTGATCTTCAATGTTTGAGTATTTCCCAAATGGTTTACTGAAGAGACTTCCTGTCAACTTTCTGAATAATTTGCATACACATCTGACTCTTAATAAACTCTATCCTAGGGCTAGCTGTAAATCAGGAAAAGCAGCAGACTGAGAAATTGCTTTTCCAGCTTTCTTATGCAGATATGAACCTGAGAGGTTATTTGTGCCAAGTCAATATATTATACATAAAGTTTCAGTGCCTCATTTAGACATTAAATATGAAGAATGTTGGAAGAATTTTAATTGCAAGGGGGTTAAGGCTACAAGAAGAAAAGAAGGCAGGTACATGGGTCTACTAAATCCAATGCAGGTGACTGCAGGGTCTCCTAGAATTCCATGCTACTTATGTTGAGCTAATTTGAGTCAGCTGTTGAAATCATTTAAGGCAGCTGAGCGTGTATTAAAATATTTTCAGCAACATGAGAAAGCCACAAGCTAATTCCTGTCATCAACATCATGATGAAAATATGCTATTGTTAAAACCACTTTTGAATGTCAAAACATTCTCCAGATCAACTTGTGTGAGTATGGGAAGAGGAAGATATGAGAATAAGAAAAAGTAGTATTACTCGTAGACATTACTCATAACCTCTTAGTACCACAGCAATTCTTCACAACAGTCAAGAGAAGTTAAAAAGAGAGCTGGTTCATCTGTTCCTGCCATCAATTCTCCCCCAAAAGAAAAATGACTGGAATCAGCAATTTGTCTCACAAGATTTCTATCTTTGTTTCATGAGTCAAATCACTTGTGTGTGTACTATAGAACTTTTCTAATGCATTTTTTTAAAACATCATGCATGCCTATTTCAATGAATAAAACACATTTCATATAGGTCATCTGATTTAAGAGACTCACCAGTTTCCTCATCGATGGAAAATTTCCCCAAGCCAGATCCATCTCGTATGGAATATCGAATCTCTCCGTCTCGTCCTGTGTCCTCATCTTCAGCTGAAACAGTCATCACAGAAGTCCCAATAGGAGCATCCTCTTTTATAAATCCCTTTTCCACAAACGATCGAAACAATGGCCTGTAGAGGTTTTCGTTCACATCCACTACGTCCACCTCAACGAAACAGGTTGATGATAAAGATATGGGCTTCCCCTTGTCTTTAGCTTTTGCTGTCAAGTTATACACCTGTTTTGTCTCATAATCCAGATTCTGGACGATCCGAAGAGCACCGCTGATTTTGTCTACTTCAAATTTATCATCTCCATTATCAATAAGGCTGTATCGTACCTGACTGGAAGGGCCAATATCAGGGTCATGAGCCTCCAGCCACATGATTACCGTACCGATAGGTAGATCCTCCCTCACCTTCACGCGGTAATTGGGGGGCACGAATTTAGGTGGATTATCATTCACATCTTCCAAGGTGATTTTAAGAGGCACTGTGGACACTAACTGAGGGTCACTTAGTGCCTGGTCGCGTGCTTCAACCTTCAAGATAAAGAATGGATAGCGCTCACGATCCAGTGGTTTAGTCACAGTCACAACGCCAGTTATCTCATTAATTGCAAAATAATCTGTGCCTCCCAAGATGGAATACTTCAGGATCCCATTGTCACCCTGATCCTTGTCTGTGGAATCGACCTGGATAATTTCTGTCCCCACAGGTGTGGTCTCGCTTATTTCCACTGAGTACGAATCTTGCAAAAACTGGGGGCTATTATCGTTGGCATCTAAGATTTTCACATCCAAGAGGCGTGAAGAGGATTTCTGTGGTATCCCGAGATCATAAACTGTGACATTGAGGGTATAGTGGTCTGTCGTCTCCCGATCAAGAGGAGAATAAACCAAAAGCCAGCCGGTTTCCATATCTACTATAAAGCGGCTTTCCAGGTCTCCTCCTGAAATAACGTACACCAATTTCCCATTGAAGCCGCTATCTACATCTGTGGCACTTAAATGGACAATTCTCGCTCCGACAGGCAGGTCTTCTTTCACTTCAATAACGCTTGGGAAAGAGTCTGCAAACTGAGGAGAGTACCGATTGACAGAGTGAAAGTCCATGAAGTCCTCATCTGGCTCAGTCTGTGTGTGGATTTTGCTTCCCTGAAGGAGCTTTTCAGCCATCAGAGTGGCCACGCCGGTTTCAACGCATTTCAACTGGACAGGTTTCCGTGCCGTGATGACAGTAATGTTCATGGTCATCGGCTGAGTCTCGTGCTCGCCATCAGTTGCCACAATTTGCAAACTGTGAAAAGACACCTTGGCTGCCTCCCCCTCACTCAGTGTGCGCTTCAGTGAAAGCAGGCCCGAGTTTGGATTCAGTTCAAAAAGATCAAGATCATTTCCAGCTTTAATAATGTACCGCACTAGCTGCAGTTCATCAGCATCAATGGCAGATGCTGTTGTTATCTGCTCTCCCACGCCGTGATCTCTGGGCACAGTCACTTCACAGTCTACATTTTCAAACAGAGGCTTGTTGTCATTTAGATTATTCAAAGTTATGATAACTGATGCCTCCACCTCTCTCCGGAAAGGGGATCCCCAGTCTGATGCCCTGACTTTAAGATTGTAAATCCTGGGCATGAGTTCGTAATCTAGGACCTCTGAAGTGCTGATGACACCGGAGAAGTAGTCGATGACGAATGGCTGGGGACTCAGATTGGTAATGCTGTAGGTCACATAGCCATTCTCCCCTCTGTCGAGATCAGTGGCTCTCACTGTAACCACAGCGGTACCGACGGGAACATCCTCATCAACACTGGCCTTGTAAGATGTCTGCTGGAATTCAGGTGCATTGTTATTGATATCAATCACATCCACAATCACTTTTGTGGCGGCTTTTTTGTCACTGGTGATCACCTCCAGCTCATACTGTGGGGAGATATCGGCATTGATTGGCCCTGCAGTGCTGATCAAGCCCGTATCTGGATTGATAGCAAATCTGTTCTTGTCAGGACTGTGTTTAAAAGAATATTTTAGATGTGGATACTTTGGCACAGCTGTTACCATGGTGACGGGTGTGTGCAGAGGGGAAAATTCGCTCAGACTGACTTTGTAAATGGGCTTTTCAAATACAGGAGGGCCCTTTTGGAACTGTGCCGAAGTGACATGCACCAATTTAGCAGATGAAAATTGGGGTGGGGTGCCCTTGTCCTTTGCCTGTAAAGTGAGGTTGTATCCAAAAGGCTGGCTGTCCCAGTCTACATCTTTGACAGCTTTTATTTTATACTCCTTGCTACCAGGGCTGCTTCTAACAGCCTTGAACTGCTGAAGAGGGTCACCGGCAACAATGCTCAGCGATGCTATTTCTCCATTTGGTCCCTGATCTTTGTCCTCCACTGTCACAATGGCATATGTGGGGTCATGATCTGCATCTGAGGGCGTCAAGGTCACTGCAGTGATTATAGGTGCATGCTCATTGGCCTGCTCCACTCTGACGGTCAGTTTGGCCATGCTGCTGAACCCACTGCTGCCGTACAGCTTCATCCCTCTGTCCACGGCAAGGATTTCCAACTCGTACAGCTTTGTCTCCGAATAGTCAAGTTTACCAGTCAGCGTAACGACACCGCTGGTTGGATGAACGGCGAACATGTCCGTCCACTCTCTGAAACTGTAGTAGTACTCTCCATTCGTACCGATATCTGCATCAGTTGCTGTGACTTTGGCCACACTGGAGCGTATCGCCGTGTTCTCTGGTAGAGAGATGCTGTAGGATGTTGGTGAGAAGAGCGGCCTCAGATCATTGGTGTCCAGTACCTGCACCTTAACTCTTGTGCGACACTCGATATTGGTGTTCCTCTCTGAAGCTTTAACGGTTAGCATATAGTGGTCTTTAACCTCCCGGTTCAGAATGGCAGTGCTGCCTCCTTTGGTCCTTATTCGCAAAAAACTGAAATCTCCCAGCAGGTATTCCTCTGCTTTGAATAAGTTCTCATTGTCTCCAGAGATTATTTTGTACCGTATCTCCCAAGCTGGGTCTGTGATATAGATCCCCATCTTGGTGTGACTCTCCAAGTAAGTCTTAGCAGCCGAGTTCTCGTATATGGTGGCGTTGTAAACAGGGTGAGTGAACTGCATGGAGGTGGCCCTCACCATCCTTTGGTTCGCTGTGCAGCCACGGAGAAGCTGAGAGAGCAGCACAAGCAGCGGCACCAAGTGTGTCCCCATCATTGTACCAAGAGCTTCACAAAACCACCTGGGAAAGAAAAAAAAAACAAATTCATTATTATATTAATATATATTAATATTTTTGAATTAAAACCAGGCACAAGTGTATATTAGACGGCATCAGCTGTTATAAAGAAAATAACTGCAAAATAACCAGACTTCTTCAAATGGCATGACAAGTAACAGCCAGGCTGATAAGTGGCTAAATAGGCTCCATGAGGAAATAAGATGAGCTTGTCAGGTGACATGATCTAAGCCAGCGCCGCTCCCATATCTGCACAAAACCAGATGCCAACTATGTCCACTTCCCAACAGTAAAAGCTTATTTTTCCAAACACTGTCTTAATGAGCTGAGAGCCCTGACACTGAAACAGCATAAACAAGTAATTTTTTTATTTCCTAGCTGAAGGGGGAAACAATGGGTATCTTATTCATCTGGAAAAGAAATACAATGGAAAAAACAAAGTCATATCTGGACTTTTCTTACTATTTTAAACAGCACGAAAAGAAAAGCAATTCCATGCAACACAAGAATGCTGGTTATAATCTCCTTGCACCACAAATCAACCAGCAACGAGATGACTCTGCAGTTGCTTTAAGATTGCAGATTCATTCCTTTACAGCCGCTTTTCGGCGTCTCTTCCTCTGTTCTAGAGTCCATGCAAAGACAAATAAAAGCGAGATGTCGCTATGTCTTTGTATTAAAGCTGCATTTTTTACTTTTGGTGTGTCAAGACAACCAGAGCAGGGTTCGGTCATGACTGTTTTATATCAGGTTAATAAGTGACACGGCCAATCCCATCAGCCTACACCATAAGTCTAAAACTATAGCCTGCAGGTACAAAAGAAGCATCTGGTTGTGGACGACCATTGTAGAAATCCTAATTACCCGAACAACTTGTATCTCGTTTTGTGCCATTAGAGTCAAAATATCAGGCTATTTGTAGATTCAGTTGACGTACAACATTTATACAGTGATTCGTTTTTACCTAGAAAAGTTTACTGCTTCAAGAAAAGAAGTTCGGTGGATCGAGACTATTTCATTTCAAACCCCATCCCCCAACTACAGCCATTCACTTCTTGAAACGATGGCAGCCGTGCGCTGAGCGGAGAATTGCCAGAAAAACCACCGCGCACCTTCCCAACACTAAATTAAACAATCCAAAAACTACTCTTTGAACTGAACATATATGTGCACCCTTTCGAAAATTATGCACAAATATTAGTTTTGACAAATAAAAAGTAAACTTCTTTAAAGAGACTGAGAAATCACGGTTGGATTTTCACACAACCGCAGCTCACAATAGCAGTCCCAACCGACCTCAACTTTTTTCCCCTACACGTTACAAAGATACCGATGCTAAAGCGCCGTCCGCTTAAAAAAGCTCAGAAGAAACAAAAAAATCATAAGTTACATACCTCTGTAATTTCTAATTTCGTATATTGGGAGGTTTTGCATGTAGTTTAAGTGATCCAAATCTCGGCATGGTAATACGTGGACTTCTCCTCTCTCCGCTACTCCATCTGCCACCAGCAGGCAGGCTCTCTTTTCCCTCACTGCTTCCCTTTCTCTCCCACATTGGATCTGCCCGATATCTTTCCGCGCTGCGCACGTCCGGATCTACTTACTGGCTCGGACACCTTTCCGCTCTGACTACGTATTGGGGCACTTTGGTGTGGTTGCCTCGTATTTTCAAAAAACATTCACAAAATATGTAAATACAAAAAGTGGTTTTTTTTTTTGTTTGTTTGTTTTTTTAAGCAAGCACTTTAATTCCGTTGTCTTTTTTATTTATTTTTATATTTCCTACTTCCTTTTGAGCATATTATGCGCGCACCTGTAGGCTAGGGAATAAACAGTCGTAATTTCCCGTTAATCGCAAAATATGACTATTAAGACTATCAAGCATATATGTAGATTTTAATGAGGACTTTTAGCTGTGTATGGGTGATCGTTAAAGCTCCCTCTTGGCATAGATGTAGATAATTGCATTCAAGCCCATTTACTGTAACCTATAACCAACTATAATGTCCTCGCACTGTCCAATTGAAACATCTTATTCAACTCCAAGGCTGAACCACAACTCTTATCTAGGCAGCCCTGAAGGTTTATTTTGTGCATGATTTCCGAACTGAAAATGAGCAAACCATTAAAATTTCGATTAGATAATTATCTATACTCGTTTTGCTCAGTTATAACCTTACAATAATAGTAATATAGCTAGTGAAGTAGTCCCACTGCTTTGCAATTAAATTGCAGTAGGCTATGGGGCTTCCCTCGTGAGAATAAATAAGCTTATAATACACGAGAGTGCAAAAGAGTTGTAACACCAGTGCTGACGTTGATCTCATCATTTTTACTAATGCTTCATGTAATATTCAAGGCTGAAAGTGAAGTTTGTGGTGCATGTCAGCAGACTGTGATGCGGGAAGTCGTTGTTCCCGTATAAACGCCCCTCCGTCCGTTCTGGGTCAATCGGACTTTTTCCTCAGTTAAGACCACATATGTGCCACCTTCTCCACATGCACGCATGAGTGTGGCTGCTGTGCGACTGATGGCGCTGTATCACTGCTCTTGTCCGGACCGGAGAGAATCCAGCTGGGGCACATGCACGAAGCTTGTGCTGCATGCAGCTTCACAACTTGTCGACATGTAGGCTACTGCTTCTCTGTGCGTGAGTGTGTTTGGGTGCAAATTATTGGCTCTGAGTTGTTTGGAAGTCATCGATGCTCCCCCCAAAAAGATGCTGCGAGTTAATTCAAAGTTTTAGGAATCGCGTAAAAAATTAATTTCTCTATCTTTAAATATCACTCACCTGATGAGGAGAACGACCGCTTGATCCAGAGCTTGCTTCACATAAATCCTGGCAGTTTGGGGGAAATATTTTTCGCAATCAGCATTTCTCAGAAAAGCTCCTTCTGTTCCGTGTGTAGGTTATAGACAAGTTCCCCCCCTCTTCTTCAGTCCCTCACGGTTTTACAGCCACTTCCGATCCTGCATGGAGTTAATGCACATAGTGTCTTTGTACAGTAGAGCTGCAGGCTACGGTTCTACCTCGCGCCTCCACTCCACAATGGTACAGGTGGGGTGGCATACCGTTGCTGCCTTCAGGTGATATCGGAAATATCGCGATCCTTGGAGGAGCCCAGAGGCAGACAAGTATAGTAAAGATGTCGTGATTTCCTTACTCATTACCCTCCCCTTGGAAAACCAGCAGTGTGGGGAGGCGGGCGGAGTGAGAGATCACATCGCTGATGGTGAAAGTGATGTCTGCGACTCTTTGCCTGTGTGTTTTTGTTCTGGCTTGCTTATCTGATCATGTCATGCAGATAAATTCCTCTGCTTGATGAATTAATTAAGATTGTCTGCGGCATATTTTGTGCGCCACACAAACAAGATAGCCTACATTCTGACACCTGGATGAAAACCAAAAGTAGGCCTATTTGAAAGTAGATTGAAAGTGGATTCAGGATCTAATGTCAACATCTTCACTCAAAGAATTAGTTCAAATATTCCTGAAGTAGTGCTTCCTTGGGCGCTGTGTACTCTGATTACAGTGTATGCTACCATCTCACCACAGGTACTTTTGTTCATCAGAATCGCTAATTCTCTTTTATTAATTGTGCTCTCGTGACCTTCGTGAAACAGCCATCCACATTTATGGTGATCTCTGAATGCACTTCAGAGAAGTAAACGTCTTCACTCACTTCCTCAAACATGTGGTTAACAGCTAAATGTGGCACCATGCTGTGAAGTAGCTGCCAAAAAATGCCAGGGTGGAGGGGAAAGGGCGGTTGGAACCAGTGCTCCAGCATGAGAATTTCTTCCTAATGTCCATTCAGCACAGGCTCATTAAAGTCACATATGCCCACAGGCTAAGTTAACCAATGAGACCAATGGGCTTGGTCTGCGGATTTGTATGGGGAAGACAGAGGGAGTGAGAGAAAGACGTGGCTTTTGTTACACAGAGCAAGTGTGTAATATTTCATCCCTCTTCCTTACACCGATCTGTCCCTGTTCTCTCCCGGGTTTTGTCCCACACATTGTTATGTGTCTCCAACTGCTATTTTCTTTAGCTCTTCCTATAAAGCTTGAATTGAATTCAGGTCAGGTGATGCCCAGAGCTGGTTCCACTGCTTTGATCTCACAAAGTGTTTGCAGTCCAGGTTGCTGGGGGGGGGGGGTCAGGTCCCCCTGCCTTATAGACCATGTGGATTTATTGTGGGGGACTACTTTAGCCCCTGAATAATGGATTGAATCATCCACATAGAGTGACTTACAGATCAAGTGGAAATCAGAGGGACACAAGGGAGGGAATTATGCCTTTCCAAAGATACACTCTCGTGTCGTTGCGAAACTAAGCAGAGAGGGGTATTAAGGGTAGCTGAATACAGCAGATGAGTCACAGCGGAGACAACAGGCTCAGACATACAAACGCACAACTCTCTGAACCTAGTCAGCTGATAGGATGATTCAAGTGCAAAAAAGAGACAAAAATTAAAGTAAAACACATGCAAACAATTGGCCAAACAAGAGCTCACATTGCCAAAAAAAATCCAGTAGATGAACACTGTCATTGGTTAGGCTGTTAAATCCATCTTTTAGAATCCACTCAATTTCCAAAGTAATTATCTGTTATTGGTATTTAGACTTAATTTTAAAATGTATTTTATTTCTTTTCAAGAACTTTGCGGTTAAGTAACTATAGCTAGTTTTAGACCCAACTGTATCAGCATGTCACCGGTTACTCTTTACTGCTGGGGGCTATAGAGTAGCCTGCAGACAAAGTTTGTTGCCTTCCTGTCCTTAACTCAGCAGGCACACACTGGGCAGGACTCTTTAGTGGGGCAATTCCTCACAAAGAGTTTAACACCAGCAGTGTGTGTCTTTCTGTAAATGCCAATCCTATAGGTGGTGGTCAGGGGACCTTCTACTTGGGAGGTACTGTCTAAGAAAGCCAGATTTATCCCGGCAGGTGTTGAAGTTAGTCTGGAGCATGAAAAAGAGGAAAAAACCATGAGCTGCTGACAAATATGGGAAGTTTTCGTAATAACGTAGTCCTCCCCCCTCACACACACACACACACGCACACACACACGCACACACACACACACACACGCACGCACACACGCACGCACGCACACACACACACACACACACACACGCCAAATAACAGGGTGACAGGCCTCAATTTCCTTTTGAAATCATGCAAATCTCTGAGATTGTCTTCATGTTTAGTAGACAAGGAAATATCAGGCACAAAGTTGCTCTCTGAATGTGTTATTCTTCTTTGCCTGTGACTAATGTCTTCATCTTTGCGTCTCCTGCAAGTTGAAAGTGGAAAGAGATTGGGAACAGATATAAATGATTTGTAGTGTGCCTGCAGCAATAGAGCACGCAGGTATCCGTTTCCGCCACCACCCTATCGGTGTAGAATCTGAATCTTGAGGCAGCCCTTAACTCTAAGTGAGATTGGAATTATTCAGTATCCACCCTTTTGAAGTGTCCTGCAGTAAACGCAGCGAGCCTCTAAAAGCTGAACGTGACCCTTTCTGCAACAACGTAAAATGAACACAACTCCACCTTAAGCAGAGCTTCTCATATCAAACTCTATTCTTTTACTCAATGTCAATGATGCTTGTTGAATTAGGCGAATTTAGAAAAATCATACACAAAATTTATGGCAAGTGATAATAGTAAGCAATTGACATTTTCCCTGGAGCAAGAGACACACTGCTGTGCTCCGAGAATAGTTTTCATGCCGCCTCAAGCAAAGTAGGAGATTAGCTAAGCAAAGCCCCATGGTTGCAGAGGCTTCCGTAATTACTTATAAGATGACACAAAAGTACACTGTGCTATATCTGGAGCAATCTATCTGGAGAGTTGACATTATTGTATTATTTATTGGTGTTGCTGCTTTAAGAGAGCGTGCAGGTAGAATGAAATGTATGAAACAGATTAGTACCCCTTTTTTCCCCATGCAAGGCAATCAAGAAGAGGTGTAGTCTGCCCTCAGGGAAATCAATAAGCCCCTTTTCCTGTTTATAAACTCTCCATTTGACTCAGATTGCCTTGCACTTTGAGGCTTTTTGTTATTCACTGGTTCATAATCCAAATAAGATGACTGCCGCTACAGATGTCCCCAGGAGGATGGCAGAAGTGAATTCAAACAGCGTTGTTAACACACTGTTTGCCTCAGCATTGAGATCAGCTTCCATGTAGTCACCAAACTACAGAAAGATTCTAGTTTCAAGTTTCTCTTTGTTATTTGCTGTCATACAGTGTTATATTGTTGGCTGTTAACAGGGGCGCTGCCAGGGAATTTGGACCCCAATAAAAGAAACTGAAGTGGGTCCCCTTGTCAGTCATAAGGTAGGCTGAAAATTTTGGTCATTGTACAGGAAATTTTAAGTTTAAATTATTATTTTTTTACCTTTATCCACATATTTAAAAAAAACCATGGCAGTGGTAGAAGAAGCACTAAAAATACGATGAAGTTAATTTAGATGCAGTTAATTCCTTCAAGACTGATACTCTAAATTCCAAGACTCCTCCCTCTGTCATGTTTCTAAGTCCCTTTGCAGTCTCATTTAGTCCATACTCCTCATCTGAATCTCTTTCAACATCATCAGCTTGATTTTCATTGTCCTCTCTTTCTCTTGTCTTCCCACACTCTCTCGGTGGATCCTCATCATCTGAATCTGTACCTTTTTCAATCTAGTCCTACATTTCCACTTTCCTATCTGATGAATTTGAAGATGATCCTGAACCTGCTTCTGTAGTGTACATCGCATACAGAATTACACACGTGTATACAGCGGCTTTTCACTAATTGGTGAGAATTTTCAAACCATTCAAATTGTTCTGAAATAAATACACATTAACTAGTTTATTATTATTATTATTATAAATAAATTAATTCAACAGTCAGCTCACCTCTCTCCTCTGGGGTTACTTTGACTTTTTCAGATGGGGGGTCGGGTTTCCTTTGACTGCTTTCACTCTGTTCGGAATATGCATCTTTCATTTTTTGGAAGAGCAGCTAAACATTTGCATGCAATGATTACTTGACTAAAACACAAGTGAAATGATAAATCCAGAGTTTTCTCCAGAAATATATACTAATATGTGGCAAAAAAGAAACTTAGTGAATTGTCGATGAAATATTTGCATTATTGTAAGTTTATCATTGGGTGTCACAGTACTTTTTCGATATTACAATTGCATTGAGGGCCTCTCTAGGTTCTTGTCAATCATGGGCCCTTAAAATCCATCTCCTTTCCCCCTCTTTTCAGCGCCCCAGGCTGTTAATGTCAGTTTCGAATATTGTTAGTCTCCATTTTCAGTAAAAGCTTTCAATTTAGACAGATTTTCACGAAAATATGGAAAAATGGTCCGTGCTCTGTGTACACAGGGCAATCAGAATGTTTTTCATATAGTCAGAGGATTAGACAGAAACACTAAATCCACCATTATGTCAGAAAATAAACAGGAAGTGAGAGCATCATGTAACCTTTATGTTTTCTAGCCCTGCATTCTGACTAAGATTAGGGCTTGGGAAAAAAACCCAAAACTGAGTTACCAACATTGTCTCCACAGCAGTGCGGACCTCCAGCACACTTAGCACATCTGTGGATGCTGTTTACATCTGTGGATGCAGCTTTCAGTTTCCACACAACTGCTAATAATGAGGTTATAATTTGAGTCGGGTTTTAAACATTGCTCTGTTGTCCTACAGCTGCTTTGCTTATGTGGATCACTCTGCATATTGTATATCAGGATATGAAAACATTCATGTGTGTGGCCTCGGGCGCATAGCTGGTCATGACTTTGTCCTCTGCACTACTGTAAATAATCACATCCAACAAACCTGTAATACATTCATTGAACAACATTTCATACAAAAACAAACCCATGAAAGAGCCAGATGACCTACATATAGTGAATATTTTAATTAAGAGTGAATTGTTAGAGAATACTCTACAACCATCTAGCTTCCAGGTTCTTGGTTAAGAGCTGTGTATGAAAAGAGAACTGCTCCACCGCTGCAGCCAGTTAGTGATTCACCTGTTGCACCTGGAAATGGAAAAATCTCGCTCTAGTGTGCAGCAATGTAGGAGGAGAGCAGGGGCTTGACATCAAACTCCTACACATTTGACTTATGTTCATGTCCAGCTTTGCGTTTCCGGCTTTTTGTGGAGCATCTTTTTAGTTTTTAGACTCAGGAACACCTCATGTCTTCTCTTCAAGAGAGTCTGCACTCTTATGCTTATTGACTGACAGGTAGAGCAGATGGCTTGGGTAGATAATAGCCTATCTTGGAGGAGTGCTAAATCCATCATGACTGATTACGCATGCAGGGCAGGGCAGTCTGCGCCGTGTAGAGTAAAAAACTAAACGAAAGTAGAATTGTCATGATGTAGGGCTAAGTAATTAAATCTGCCTTTTCATGGCTCTCCAGTTGTACAGCGTGTGCACAGTGTTATTACTGCACATTAACACTCAAAGTTTGGTTAAAATATCTCTGAAGCAGACCTCCCCCTCCCGAAGGCTAACTCTTTGATGTGACATAACGGGAGTGGGGGATAAATAACAAATTGAACACAACACTCACTGATATTTTTGATGTACAGCATTCCACCAGTCATTTTTTTTTCTTCTTGCTGAATCCTAATCCCACTGAAATTGTGTCGGGATTATACACAAAAGACGCATTTTGGACATGGATTTGCATGGGTGGATTAGTAGGGTCTTGTAATAGAGGCTAGCATTTGTAGGGAAACCTCCATCTCCTTGTTGTTGCACATTAAAAATGTTGCTGAGCCCCACTTCATGTTAGCACATTATCTCCCTCCCTTGGAGAACAGATCGTTTCTCATTGCTATAAATGATGAGAATTTGTATGTATCAGCAACAAACAGATGTCCAAGTCAGGAATATGCTGCTTCGCATGGCCAGTTTCACACATCAACAAGCCACTTAAAAACAACACACACCAACTGCTGTAATTTCATTGGCAGCGGGAGGCTTTTAGGCAGCAATACAGAGGATTGGGAGGTGCTTTGAACCCCAGAGGAGGATGTTGCTTTGTGTTGTCACCATTTTTCCAGGAACAAGCTGATGCTCACGAAGCAGAAATTTGCAATTTCAATAAAACCATTAAGTATTTACCGTATTCATACAAGCTCATAGAACAACGCATCAGTATTCAGTCACATTGTTTGCACAAAAACAAAACAATTGTAGCCCACAGCATTTTTATGTATTTTCACACATGTTTGGTTATCTAATAGGAGCCAGATTGACAGTTCAGAGAATTCCCTGAAGTGCTCATCCTGCTTCCCAATCCTGGGATCTGGGGGATGTTAGATAGTTCCTGGAAATCTAATTACTTCTTACATCGTACTCTAAACAATAAACATTTATTTTTATATTTACTCATTTGTGGAATAATATATGGCGCTGGCCTAGCTACAGCAACCAAGCAGGTGCTTGGTGCTGCCAGGAGACGATGGTTTTGAGTAGTCAACCCAACTTTCTCAGACAATAGTCCTTTTCATGTATAAACTTGTCTTGTTGCTGAAATGTAAGGTGTGAATCACCTGTTTGTCGGCACATATAAAGGAAAGCTGTAGATCAGCTCATCATGGTTTGCTCAGTCTTCTTCAGGATTGGAACATTCACTTAGTATTCATCCCTTATGCAGATTACTGAACAGGCAAGCAGGATGCATTTCCACGGCCCAAGGTGCCCAAGGGTTGTCTGAGCTTATTTACAAAATATAATACGTCACACAGAAAGAGGTAGAAAAGAACAAAATGAGATGCGGATGAAATGTAAATGAGCTGGAGAAAGATGAGCTGGAAAAACAGAGATGCATAAGTGGACAAAAAGTGACACAAAGTAACTGTAAAGAGGTGCAACATAGCCTCAAAGATATGCAGAAAAAGGAAAAAATGACCAATTCAAGGCAGACATTTTGACACAAAGGGAGTAGATACAGAATGACCAAAAATTCAACCACAGCACAAACAATGCATTGCAGTCATGTCTAAAATATCACACCATTTCTGACCCATCTTGCTTGTAATTTCTGTGCATTTTAAACTGTTATGGATGTATTCTACTGCAGCTAAAATGAAAGGCGAAAGGCGAGGGTCAAAATACACAGCAGATTAATCCCCTTCATTGTACATGGGTGCAGTGACAGAAACAACAAAAGATGAGTAGGATTAACATGCAGCATGACTTGGCATGTACTAGTTCATTTCACAGCCAGAAATATTTATAATGTTATTGAAAATGTGGGATGTAAGGATGCTTTTATCAGCCAGTTCTCTGGTAAAATATCTGGACAATCACCTGGTGAGAGGCCAGTCCTCTGGATGTAGCAGGCCAGAGGATTCACAGCTAACAAGAGAAGGGTTACCGAAGTGTACAGTAAGACAAATTACAACATTAAAATGTTGCCACCAAGTTTCATGAAATGGTACAAAACCTCTCAATAATATCGATAATAAATAAGATTTTCTTTTGCTGGTTTGGCTTAAGTATCCTGGTAATGGAGGGGGAACTCCTACAAGTTCTTATAAGTAAAAAGAGGTATCTGTAGCAATGAGTGCCCTGAGGACATCTATCCCTATATGAGGATCAGTTATCCGATAATACATGCCAATGTAATGATGCAGCCAATTTTAGATGCTGCTTTGTCCTGATATACTGTAGGAAAGTGAATCCAGCATCTAAGCCCAACAATTACCTCAGAAATGTTCGAGGAAAAGGAAAAAGTCCTCAGTTTTGCAAATAGATTTTTTCTTGTTTGAATGGAATTTGCCTTTTTAAACCAGTTAAAGTGCACAGAATGGGACGTAAAACCCCTTTTATGAATAAGTTTCATCCAACGGAACATTTAATGGGCTGCTTCCTCTTCCAAAAAAGACACATGGCCACCACTGGTTAACCAGGGAGGGTAAACTCAATGTGCCAAACTGAAAAAGAATCCTGAAGATCTCTGTGTTTCTTGTGTTTAGCTATGTTGACTGAGTTTCTTGTTTCTTCCTTTTCAAGGTTTCATCCCTTGTAAGCAACTTCTGTGCCTTCTGATTATTTCAACCATGCATATAGCAGCTAATTTTAGCATAACTTCAGAATGGACATTAAACTGCTCATAATGTGGGGGACAAAGGACATTAAAGATTTAGAAATGGTAAACTGACTAAAAGTTCAACACTCTAAGATTATTACATACCAATTGCCTTTACAAACTGTGACAAATTTCTTACCAAATTCATTCATTGGATTTGTTTTAATCAGATTATAACAAGACTGCAATGAAATGGATGTAACTAGACTGTGTGAAAGTCCCTTGAGATGGCTATGTTTCAACTGATCCTAAATAAAAGTGAATTTAAATAATCTGAATCCTTACGATGTTATGCAACAGATTAATCAGAGCTGAGTAAAATTCTTTCACTTCTCTACTTTGTTACATGCAATTGGCTAGGTGTCATGATTAAAAATACATGGCTTGCATTAAAAAAGACAAGGCTGACAAAGTAAATAATTCATCTTTGAGCTTCTCCTTCATGTTTCAAAATCATGCCACAAAACAACAAGCAAAACAAAATGTCATCTCACAAATACGGAAGCTACTATACTACTATACTTTTGTGATTTTCAACACAAATGTAGCTATAGCATGTTCTGGGATAAGGGCTATTTGACACCACCCTATAGCCAGATGATTCAAATTGGCCAGCAATGAAAACACAGCTGGTATAACCATTTTTAAAGTAAAGAGCATGTTTTCCACTTTGACAGGTCTAGAGGACTCTGCATTGTTTGCAACCAGCTGAGTGTAAGGACCATATGACAATTATCTTAAATAGAGTGCAACCATAAGCATGCTGGCCCTTACTGGATAATGTGTGTGTGCACATGCTCCACTTCCTCCTGTGCTCAGAGGGCATGATCAGTATAATCATGCAGGTATTTTAAAATTAACACACAGCAAAATTATTTCAAGGTTGCCTCTTGTTCCATATGATTACATACATTAAAAGACACAAAATTGTCTATTATTCTGTGACTTGAGCCTGAAACTAGCATAAGTTATGCTTTTACAAGAAAACAGTAAAGTGCTTTGTTGGCAAAAAAAAAATCAACCTTAGGACATGAAGTTGTTATAACATGATATGTTCCTGTGTGTCACTGTATTGGTGCTCAAAGAGTTTAATTGAAATGTAATGGCATGTTTAAGTTCACTTTGTACGATCCAGAAATCAGCACCAGGACTCAGATACAAATCAGTGGAGCAGCATGCAGAGTGGCATTCATCAATGTTTGATGGCTTCCATCTATCTTAGTGACAGACTGGCAAACTCAGATTGGCAAAGAAAATTAGCACAGAGGTGCTGCAGCACACAGAGTCATTATCATGTGCTGTTTTGTCTGAATCAATATTCCACATATAATAAACATTTAAACAAATGAAAACAACATGAATAAAATATATAATTTCATATTCATGGGCCTATTTGTCAATATGAAGCTTGTCAGCTGCTCTGAGTGAAAGCCCTTCTCTCATTTGACTCAATACAATGCTGCAGAATGTGTCAGCTTCCAAGGCAGGATTGTTGTATAAACATCAGTTTTCTCCCTCCTGACCCTCAAAGAATGACATCACTTATAATACATGCTGACAGTTTGACACTTGACCACCTGACTTGTCAAAATTCAAGTGAGCTGTGTATGTATAAATGTATTTTTACTGATTTCGAACAATTTCACTGTCAGTGGAACAAACAACATTGAGAAGCAATTAACAAGACAGCCCTTAAAGGAATGGTCCTGCAGGTGATGAACACGGACCATTCCCTCGTTCTATTCTCTCTGACAGATGTTTGGTCATATTTGCATTTTGCCAGCGCCTTCACAACTACAGGTAAGAAAAGTTGAGTCTACAACCCACAGAAGTTGCTCAGGTACAGCAGCTTATCAATCAATCAATCAATCAATCAATCAATCAATCAGTCAGTCAGTCAGTCAGTCAGTCAGTCAGTCAGTCAGTCAGTCAGTCAGTCAGTTAGTCAGTCAGTCAGTCAGTCAATCAATCAACTAACCAACCAACCAACCAACCAACCGACCGACCAATCAACCAATCAATCAATCAATCAATCAATCAATCAATCAATCAATCAATCAATCAATCAATCAATCAATCAATCAATCAATCAATCAATCAATCACCTTTTCATGAGCACTTCTCATACAGAGTGAATGTAGCACAAAGTGCTTTACAGCAAAATGTATACGGAAAAAGCTAAAAACAAATAGAAATAGAAACATAATTACCTCTTGAATCCCCCACACGACCCATCAAACCCGCACAAAATTCACACACATATGTGATGGCATAGTTACAGAGGCAGTTCTAAAAATATTACATCGTAAGACGCGCCATACCAACCCCCATTAACTGTATCGAGGAGCTAAAACACTGAAAACGTTATTAAAATACCCAAACCCTCCAAAAGAATTAAAACAGATAAAAGTATTTAAAAAGTAAATAAGTAAGTAAAAAAGAAAATAAGATAAATACAATACAAATAGACAGATACAGATAAAAGTGGAAAATAACTAGTAAAAATGGATAGTGAGAACATAAGATGAAGATGTGATAAGACAGTAAAATATACATAAAATAATACTATCAATTTTATTATAATAATAATTACTCAAAAGATTTACTAAAAGTATAGGTTTTAAGCTGTTTCTTCAAAATTTCGATACTTCCAGCTGCCCTCAGGTCGTCCGGAAGTCTGTTCCACAGGCGGAGACCATAAACACTAATAGATATTTCTCCATACACTCTGGTCTCCACTCTTGGGCTAAACAAGAGACCAGCCCCAGATGACCTTAGAGCCATGGGAAGTTCATAAGCTAAAAGTCAGTCTGATAAATACTTAGGACTAAGACCATAAGGAACTTTAAAAACTAATAAAATTATTTTAAAATCTACTCTGAAGCACACAGGAGCCAAAGCAGAGATTTTAAAACTGGTGTAATATGAGCTTTCTTTCTGGTTTTCATGAGCAGACGAGCAGATGAGTCCTGTAAAAGCTGCAGCGGACTAACATTTTGTTTAGGAAGACTGGAAAGAAGAGCATTACAATAATCTAATCTACATGTAATAATCTAATAATGGCACATCGATGCCCACTAGGGCAAGGTTTGTTGTGTCTCCCAGCACAGTGTGGAGAACATAGAGGAGACGAAGGACAACAACCAAACGGCGGGACCACTATCTGCTCATCTGTGCAATGATCAACAGAAGGAGCACTGCCAGAGTCCAACAACATGTCCTCCAGCATACCATTAATGCACATGTTTCTGAACGACAGGATTGGCAGTTCACACTGAGCAAGCTTGTCCGTTCACTACACCTGAATCCAATCCAGCACCTCTGGAACATCATTCCACCGTCACCATGTCATACCACAGACTGTCCACAGGTTGAGTGATGCCCCAATCCACATCTGCAAGGAGGTAATCAAACTGCAAAAGTCATTCCAGGTCCAGCTTAGATGCACATACTTTTTTCTGATCAGATGGATTTGAGGTGAGTTTGCTGTCAGTTGTGAATGTCAAACCCTGAAAAGGCAAACAACATGCCTTATATTTCAGCTTGACAGCATGAGACATCCATCACCCAAAGCAAATGCATGGCAGCCTCTGCCCAGACACACTGAAATATCTTCCTTTTAAAGAAATAACTATTAGAAAAATGAAGGCCTCGAGGGAGTGTTCCTGCTGAAGACAAAGGATTTTATTATAGGTCTATTGAAAAATTCAGAGTGGGAAATTATTTATGTTCCTTGAGTTCTGTGTTGGAAAAAAGGAGACAGCATGTAAGACAAAAACAGGCTGCGAGGTAGAGGACGGATAACTGTTTCTGTGGAACCATCCACCTCTCAACTAAAATGAAAACCTGGCCTGATCAGAAAAAAATAAAAAAGACTGAGAAGCATTAAAAACTTTAAAGTATCAGACGGAGACTGATGAAAGCACATATATTGCTCTCTGTCTGTCTTTCCTCTGACTGCAGTTATTAGCAATTTAGCAGACATTAGACTGGCCCCCGTTACGTAATGACCTGCCACACACAGCCCTACTGCCGATTCAGCACAAATGTCGGAATAAAGCCAAGCTCAAGTACTCTACTCATACATGACACAGTGCATGAAATGAGAATAAACCTCCAGCGCCGAAACAATACAGAGCCAATACAATTAAATGTCACTCTCTGTCTTTGCGGTGGCAAAACTGAAAAGTTCACAGTTTTTTTTCTTTTTTTGCTTATCTAATAGCAATCACCTCTCAAGTGCATGACCTTTTCCGAAAATAGGGATCAATACAGCTTACCATGGAGCTGCAAGCAATCTACTGTTTACCTTAGCGTATCTTTCACCCATTTAAAAAGGTCAACAGACTCTGTTATTATGATAGGGCAAGAACCCTGCCCTTTCCTTTTTGGATTGATTCGAAGGTTTCTGCAAAGTGGAGTGCATTCGTTCCTGCTTCTATCTTGTCTGGGTGTCATTTTGACAACGGTGCCCATGTTTCCGAGTGTGCCTGCAGTGTATGGGTAATAGTTGGTGCAGAGTTCGCTTGCCTTGGATTTAGGTACAGTTCATGTTCTGTAACACTCTTCAAAGAGACGGGTCAAAGCGGTGTTTTATCATCAAGCAGGTTCAGCATCCCTTTGAAGGTCTAACAAATGTTACCTGAAGCCCGGGCCCTTTTCGGGTTTGTGTGCAAAACATTACAGGGCAGTTGTTGCAGGGGAAGTGGCAACAGCGGCGGCTATTGAAGTTTAGGAAGAATGAAGGCTGAGGATTAGGGTGTTCAAACATGGCTGTCCTGTGTAGACCTTGATATGACTGCACCTGGGAACAGGCTGTTCTGTACAGTCCCAGAGCGAAGCAAAGCAGTCATAAAAATTTTGAAAAAATAAGCTTTGTCTGTAATGTGTAGCCATTTACACAGTATTTCATAGACTGTGCTTATTTTGTTACAAAACAGACATTTTCACCTGTATCAGAGGATGATGATCTATCTATCTATCTATCTATCTATGTTCATACAATTCAGTAGGTTCGCTACTAGAAAATGTGATTCTATCACTTTAATTGCACAGCAGAGACAAACATTTAAAACTGTGTTGAAACTGTGCTTATTTAATTAAATAACCTGAGGCCAGCTTGGCTTTTGTCACGACAAGATGCTGAGCAGATATCAGAGTGAGCTCAGCAGGTTAAAATTTAGCTTATTACAAATTATTATATGAGAGACAGTTTAATACAGAGCTGTAACTAGGAGCAATTTTTGGTTGAGAATGTGAAAGTTAATGCTTTGATCAGTGGTTGGCAAGTTAAATGAAAAGTGAAATCAATTCTCCATCATAAACAACTTTATTTGTTTCACTGTTCACATTATTGAAAAGAAAAAAGTAATTACGGTATTGTATGAATGTATTCATACATTATTGTATGAATTCAACCTTGCCTCAAGGACCCAATCAAACAACTTTGATGCCAGGAGTTGCACATGCTGCTTCTCTTTATTTAATGTTATTTATGTTAAGAGTCTTTGGACTCTGTTGTCTTCCCTTCTGTTTCTTCTTCCTTTTTTCTCATGTGTCTTTCCCATATGTGGTGCTCAGGACCTTTTCCTGAGGCATGTTTGAAGCTCATCGGTTCATCATCCCTGCAGATTATCACTCTTGTCCAAAATGGTCCTTTCATTTTGTGCAAGATTGTTACGCTTTTGACAAGTGGTAGATCTGGTCCTTTACGTTCAGAGATTCAGCCTTCATATATACTTGATGGCAAAATTGTTCATATCCTTCCTTAAACAAGGAAAAAATAAATCTGTCACTGAAATGAGCTAAAACTGTAATAATAAGTAAATAAGTAATAATATATAGAAATGTTTATGAAAATCATGACATATGTTTTGAATTGTGGTTCAATAGAGATAATTTTAAAAAACATCACGTCACTCATAAGCTAATATTTTGTAGAACAATCCTTTAAGGCAATCAATGCAATCAGATATTTTCTGTAACTCTTAGACATCGACACCTCTTGGCAGGTATTCTGACCCAATGCTCATCAGTAAAGCACTCTCATTGGTCCCGAACCATACTGTTTAGTTTTTTTAAAGTCATTTTTTAAAATTCAATTCAATTAAAAAGCAATGTCTTATTTCACTAAACTATAATTTAGCAGATTTATATTAATAATTACTTTTTTCGGTCTCCTGTTATTCGGATTACTGTTGAGAATTTTGCCTTTTCTTTAATGAAAGGTTCTGAATAATTTTGCAGTGAAGTGTATATCATTGCGGTAGAAAATCTGCCAAAACCAAAGATTGTCTTCTGGATTTCTCCTGATTTCTCTGTCGTGGAGCCACATCTGCAGCATAAGTGCATTCAATCCCTGGATCTGACACACAATATCTGTCTGCCTGCTGGCCATACCATCAACTCTGCCAGTTTCAGTGGAACAATTCTTACAAGTGAATCATTTCAGCGTCATCAATGAACTTCTTTGTACTTGAAGCTCAAGTACCTCGTCTGCTCTTCGGGTCCAGAAACTTGGCACTGTGAAAGTTTAGCACTCATTCATAGTACAGTAGTGTTCATTGACCATTAGCTTATCTCTGGTATCTGCAGTAAAAGAAAATTGGATGAATTTTACCACTCTCAAAATATTGGTGGACACATTTTTCTTTAGTAAATGCAGATCTTTTCTTAATCAGATTTTAAAATCTAAAATAGTCTTTTTCTTGTCATGAGAACTGAGTCTGTTCTTTTTGTTTGGGAGAAATGCTAAGAGCCTATTGCTGAATGTGCTTTATAAAGAGACAATTATTGATGGTTACGTCAAATCAGATGACTAATATAAGTTGACATGATCCTATTGGAATTGGTGGATTAGGGCTAAAGAATGATAACTACTAACGCAATTGCATGAATACTTTTCATTTGGTCCTGATATCCTAGGGCGGGTCTGAGAAGTTGTTTATTTGGAAGGTATGCACATGTAAACAACACCTTTGAAAAAAGGTTAAGGCTTTGGGAAATAACTGATGATTCAAACTTAAGTGGCCATTTTATGTCAAAAGTAAAGCAAAATTTGTAACAGCAAACAGTCAATGAAATTCTTTAAGAAATGATGGTTTCCTTTGGATAATCCTTGCATCTACTCACTGTTTCACTACGACTCAGCAACAGGACAACCAAATCAGCAGTTTTCTCAGAGTTTTCTCAGGATTCTTGGCTATCTTACTTTTCAGTCATCACATAACTTCTACACCCTTCCAAAAAAAAAAGGAAAAAGTTTGGACGAACAAATATCACCCATGTAAACTGTGGGCTACATAATGCTGCATTATGATTTTGGTGTTTGGAAGCATTTATTTAGAGCTTCATATAGAGTAACATTGAGGAACAGGTATCTTAGGCATCTGATATTTACAAGACAAAGGGGAGAGTACTATGAGTATTTGTTAGAATTTGATTGTCTGTTCTTGAGTTGGCAAATTTGGGGTCAGTCAGACCCTGGGTGTGTGTGTGTGTGTGTGTGTGGCTCCATTCTTGTTGATATCTCTGAAGCTTTGAATCATGCTGATCAGAAATAGAGTAAATTCCGTGAAGTATAAAATAATTGCCCCCACCAAAAAGTTTCTGACTCCGTATATTGTTTTCTGTTGCTGCTTTTTGAATGGGAATACGGCACTGAGGCAAGAAGCTACCCTGGTCCAGTGAGTGAACAATAGTGGTTTTGGACTATGAGTGACTGGTTTCACATATTTTTAACCCACAGCCTAAGTAGGTTCATCTCTCATTTGTCATCTTTGCACTGGTCAGCAATCAGAATCTGAGATCTTTTCTCAAGGCAGATGTGCACAAGTTCTTAGGGACAGTGTTCACAGAATAAGTTAAGCTACAGATATACTTTCTTCATTTATGCATTTTTGTCTTGTACATAATACACCAAAAAGTGATTTGAGTCAAATGTTCCCTGGGACAACATATAGATTTTATGTCCACATTGTAAATGGTGAGTTAGGAAAATCACTAAAACACAGTGTGTCTTACATCCATCACAGTTATGAATATAATGAAAAAAACAAAAAAACAAGAAGCAAACCAAAACAATAATCATAGTAAGTGCTGATATCTATCCAATTTGTCTGGCAATGAAAGTGGGAATAAGTTTGTCCATCCATCATCTACAGATATTTATTTCAGTGCAGGGTTGCAGGATTCTGAAGTCTATCCCAGCAGCTCCTGGGTCAGAAGCAGAGTACACCTTAAACAGGTTACCTGCCCCTCACAGGGCCAACACAGAGAGATAAAAAAACACTCATTCCCAAGGAGACTCTAAAGAGACTGATAAACATTGCAAGGTAGCTAGAAATCCCAGGGAGAACATAAAAAGTCCACACATAAAGGCCCAGGACAGGGTTTGATCCAGGAACCTTTATGCTGTAAGGCAATGGTGTTAACTACTACACCACCGTACAGTCCAGATAAGATTTTATACAGTTATAATAATATGGCATGAAAAAATGAAAATCTCTACTTTGTTAATGTGAGAAATGTTATGAAGCATTAGCAACACTGTCAGAATGCTATTTAGAAAAGGGAGAAATGGTTTTGGTTATGTTGTCCCTGGCAGAACTATTCACACAGGAGAGCAAATCTCTTCACTTCCTTCTTCTCCTCATGAAATAACATCACACCAGAGAAAATTAAGTTCAGACACAAATAAACATCAGACAAGATAAAACAAGCATGCAGTACTGAAAGTGTACCTCCAAGCAAAATCCGGAAATCAGATATACATGAATTAATGTCGGGCAGAAGTCCAACAGAGTGGGAAAATGATTAAGTAACACAACTGACAGACTGCTGTGACTAATCTCAGGTAAAGCTTCCATCTACCATCTTAAGCTTTCAGCATATTTCAAGGGAATGAATGCAACTGTGTGTGTTTGTGTATGTGTGTGTCTTGTAGAGCTGACAATCTCAAAGCGACATCACATTTGTTTATTTTCCACCTGGCAAAGTTTTCTTCTAACGGGGTTTTGAAAATTAGTTGGATTTTGTAACGCTAGACCTCAAAATTCGCCAATATAAAAACGCACACGCTAGCTGAACAAACTGAGTTCTCCCACGAGACTGAACAAGTCTGCATGTTTAGTTTGTGGGCATAATTGATGAAGTGCTGTTGTACTTGTGGATTTAACTGTTTTGATACAGTGCTCTATAATGTTCCCTGCTGTTACAGTCAGCCCCCTGCGGCGAGAGGCCACTTCAAATTTCTGTCAAAGAAAAAAAAAAAAAAACCTCCTTCTTTTTCGCATGACTGCCGGAAATAATAAAAGGAATATTCCATCACTTGTCTCATTTTCTCTGTATGCCCTATGCTCCTTGCAGACAGGAAAATGCCAATAGGACAATATTGAACCAGATAATGCAGTATGAGAGTGTTGCTTTAGTGAGGTGTCAGTGGCATTACAGAGGATTGCTCCCGAAAGTGGGAAAATCCAATCTGCCACTGATTCTCCATACAGCTAAAGGCCCACAGACTGAAGAATGATTCATTCAAATTCTTTGATCAGTCTAAAATTTGTCCTAACAGCTATGGGACCGAAGACAAACTGGGGCGATCCGCAGGTAGGAAACAAGAGGTTGCTATAGTTGGATTATGATGCTAAAATGTAATGTTCTTAGTAGTAAGACATTACATAAACTGACAAAATTTGCAAATGGCTATTATTCCAGCTACTGTACATGGAAATTACTACCAGACATGAGCAGACAGGTTAGGAATAACAGTAATAATCTTACACTCATGTGTGCAGTGTGTAAATCTGTCATTTTGTAGGAAGCAGGGACAAAAGCTTCAAATATTGATTCACTTTAATACGAGTATTTTATCATGAGCAGAAAAGAAACCATAGATTGTAATGACTTTACAAAGATGCTGAAACCAAAGACCATATTTCATCACAGCCTGACAGTATTAAGAAGACTGTACACCAATAACTGGGGGAGATTACTAATGTAACTCATATTGGAGAAGCAAAGATACATGAATTTTTTACATGGCTGCAGGGATGACTGGGCATATCATCCTCATTTGTTTGGCTCTGCCCAGAAAATGGTCCATGGCCAGTGAGACCGTCTACTTTTTGAAATATGTCCTACGTTTGTGCCTCAAGTCTTTTTTCACTCGGTGAAAGGCTTGGGTTCAGGCATAATGGCACGTCATTAAAGAATCATGAGCACATGACCAGGACTGGTGGAGGTCATAGTCAGACACACAGAGAAATGCACAAACATACATTTATTCATCTCACACATGCTAATGCTGTGACCCAGAAGTCAAAGGCTGGACAATGCCGCTACAATAACATCTGTGTATTATGCTTGGCCATATGGTATTATTCTTCTTCTATTTGGGTTCCCTCTAGGCAGAGTTTATCAATAGGACTAAGTTTGCTCTGAGACTATTGAACTTATCCATTAAAATGAAGAATGGAACAAGGATGGGTAATGTTTATTTTCTTTCTCCATAACTCTAGATGCTTGTCTATGTTGTTTTTTTTAATGATGTTGTCCTTTTTTCCCTTTTCCCCTTGGCAACAATAAACTTGTTTAAGAGAAAATACACCCTCTATCACTTTAAAGGTTGAACTTATTAGGATGTAAAACAAATAAAACAATGCATGACATATTATACTATATTAATATTCACTCAATAATAACCAAGTTTAACCTCAGAAACACAGTCTTAGTACCCTTAAGGCTGGATGATGCCTACTTGGGTAGGCATTATGGTAGCCATGCATTGGGAGCGAATATTTGGCATGGTATGCAATACCGCTTTTTTTGAGGCAACATGTTGCATGCACAAACTACAATATTGACTTGAATGCTAGAGGCACTTATGCAAACTAGAGCATGAACACAAGGTCAAAGGTAAACACAACCCTGTATGACTAACTTGGAAACAAAAGATGTAATCATTTTTCATATACTTTTGCTTTCTAACATGCTGAGATATCTGCTTTGATGATGAAAGTTAAGAGTTTTTGCTTTGGGATGACAATACTGGCTGACTGGGAACCAGTGCTTATCGTTACCTGTTAATGTAGTGCATCTCCTTGATCAGCACAAATACATCAGGGATTAGAAACCCAAGATTCTGAGGTTCAAGTCTACATCTGTGCGGGATGGAAACTCCAGAATCCATAAATACTGAAAAGCCATTCAATAACAATCTAATCATCCAGCTTATATGTAAATTTGTCCTTTTGCTCTTGTGTATATTCACTCAGCAGCACCATGGCCAAGCCCTTCCAAAATTGGATTATGTTTAGAAAGTATGTTGTTGTGGCTGGATCAATCTGCACCATTAGAACATCTCATACTTTGAAGATTTATTTTACAATTATTGAATGAGAAGAAAATACTGGGAAAAAAATATAAAAGTATAAGAAGCTGGAAATTTGAACAAGTGATTGAAATAGCATAAAGTCTGATAAAATCCATCTGTGTAGAGAGAAAACTGTGAAAGGGTCAGTTCCAGAAGGGTCTTTAAAGATAAAATGGTACCAGTGAGTATGTCACAAGCGGACCTGCTGATCTTCATGTATACAGAGCAGTGATGTGTTAGGCATCACTGCAGACGGGCTCCACAGAAAGGGGGATCCTGGTTCAAACCACTGCTGAGGCATTTCTGTGTGGAGTGTGCCTGTTCTCCATATGGGCGTGTTATTGTTAACTGGTGTTCTTCCTGTGAGTGAATAGTTGTTTGTCTCTCTGTGTTGGCTTTGTGATGAACAGGTGAATGGTGTGAAGATCAGTTTGGAAAGGGAATATTCTATTGCTCCATTCGGATTTGCACTGAAAAGTGCTAACAGTGTGCCGTCGGACTTTGTCTTTTTACCGTTTGCGTTCAGACAAACATTCCACTCTTTTACCTATGAGCGGATCTTTATCGGCCAGCCCCCATGTCAGAAGAACGGAAATGTTGCTACAAGTCATTTTGCCTGAATTCACAAGAAATGTTCCGGACAAGTCGGAACACAAAGACATCTTACCCATCGACCTGCTCGCACATTTTCCTATATCTGAACATAGATGTGATGTAAAATGTCCGCGCGGAAAGGATATTGTTTGAAAAGACAACTCTGGTTAAAGGGCGGATGAACTTTATTCCAAAGCAGCTTCTCAGTACTGAAAGATAGCCCACTGTCCACAAAATCAGTAGCAATGTAACCTCTTGAAGTACTTTGAAGCATCAATGTGCCCTTGTAAAAAACACCTTATTTCAAAAATGGAAGTTTTTTTCATTGTTTATCAACATTGCATCAGCAAAACTGTCAAGAGGGTTATCTGCAGGATAGGAAATCCAACAATTAGAATCTCCAATTCAGCCACATGTGGGATATGAATCTGAAATTGCATCTTTCCATTTTCACTGAAACAAGAAGGGGGGAGGGGATTGTGCTTACTTATAGTAGAAAATTGCCACAATGCAAATATGTTGTCACCAAAAACTTATAGATTTCCCATTTTCTGACTATAACTTTGAACAAAAGAAACTGACTAAATCTCCACAGCCCAACTCATTTATTCTTAAGCTGGTGTTTCAACCATAAATCTTCTTCAGCCTTTTATTTTCTATTGATCAATTAAACTATTAAGCAGCATTTCAGTGCAGAGACCATTCTAGCAGTAAAAAGAAACAAATGAACTAAGCTGATTTTGTGAATTACAATAAGGTATTTATCTTTGGAGGTCATGGAACAATGCCTGCCATGTTTCTACCTTGGTGGACTTTAAAAGACCATCTTATGCTTTGTTAGGACATTCATGCAGACAAAAAGCTTTGCTTATGTCTGTTACTGTGTTTACGTTCTCAAATTAATAAGAATTTGAACAACCTTAACAAAGGGTAATGTCTTGGTTTGCTCATGTTTGGTTTTTCTGTACCAGTAATTATCAACCTTGCTTGTCCACTTTGCATTTGAGCTTTTCAGGAGTACGTTTATCAGCGCTCGTTTCCTGAAAATAACTGCCTGTTGCTCCTGGAGATGGATTTAATGAGAACACTGAGATCCAGCCATGGAGTTAAAGGAAAACAATGAGCCTGAAGAGGCAAAGAGCTCCACTGGGCTTTCGGGCTGAGTGATTTTTGTTTTCCATCACTGACCTCTTTCATAAATATGATCCAGTGTTAATATAAAAGTATTGATTCATTGAACTTCAAATGATGACATGAAAAAAAAGGGCTTATTTCAGGTCCCGATGCACCCAAAGCTGTGTTTGCTAATCTAGCAGCTACATTTAATGACCACATAGATGCTGAAATTTCTCTTTTTCCTGCCACAGCGTTTAATTCATTACACCACAGCCGCAACATGAATGCTCTTTACTTGAAGTAGCAGACCACCCAATCTGGTCCCTAGTGAATTTATGACAGCTTCCCCTCCCCAAACTTCCGAGCAGTTGTGCCCCGAGGTAGCAGGCACGCCAACATTATTTACCCTCTCGCCAGAATCAGCAACTGCCTCAAAGGTCAACAGGCCATGTCTGTCTACACTACAACCAGCAGACAGTCACTGTTTTCTCAGCCTGCCTGCGCCAAACGGACACTCCGGGGAAATCTGATACCCCCACAGCTGCAGCTACCAGCATTGACAAGATTCAGCGCAGTCCCACGGCTCATACACGGCTATGACAAATACACCTAATTCATTAACAAGTCAGTCTTATTAGATCTCTGCTCTCTGGATCCCTTTGTCAGTAGCTTTCCTTCCATATTGTTGAGGGGTCATCAGCTTTACCATCAGAAATTAGCACCAGCTCTACTTACTATTACCATGACCAGAAAAAATGTCCCTGTTAGAGAAAAGGTTGGATGCTATGTATCTGTATAGAATTGATACTGCATATCATTTAAACACTATGCCATTGAAAATTGTAATGAAAAAAAGACAAGATTGAGCATTCGCATTAAAAAATATCTAAAGATATCTACTGTTTTGGTCTTTGACGGCAGCAATTTCTTAAAACATGTTGGGACAGGTGAACAAAAGGCTGGAAACATTGAAGCTAGGCATCTGTTTAGCACAGGGGTGTCCAAAGTGGATCCTAGAGGGCCACTGTGCTGCAGGTTTTCCATGCATCCCTGCTTCAACACACTGGACTGACCGGATATGCACACCCTTGGTTTAGCATCATTTTCTGTCACAGTTAATCACTGACACAGGGAGGCTAGTCAACAACGGGATGGAAGTACAAAGTTAGCCTGACCCAGGTAATGCAAATCAAAGCTATATGGACCTATTTCAAAATAAAAGCATTTTCTGATTTTGCTCATCTTTTGCTCATTCTTTCCTTTTTATTTGTTTAAAATAAACAAGCGTAGAAAGGTTTAGTATTTTCTTTTAATGTTATTCAGTTGGTTATCCATTTGCATTACTGTTTATTCCATGGTGTTTGTTGATACTTTCCAAGTTGTACATAACCCTTGCATTCTTTGTCAAATGTGACACATTACAGAAGTGGATCATAAACATGGTGTCATCTACAGTTTTACATAATCTAAAAAGAGAGGAGAAAACATCTGCTTTTATATGCTTGTCATTGTTTCTACTTTCAATGGTGGGAAACGACAAAATGAAAGTGGGATTTTTCAACACATTTATCGCAGAGGTCTAAATTGTTGTGTTTCTGGTATGTTCAGGGTCATGTCATCATTGGCTGACTTCTGAGTACTTTTCTGTGGATTATGTATATATGCAACGTTCTACCCATTTCTGCTTTACTGTGACTGATGCTGTTCTCTCAATTGGCTCAACCATCTGTGCTTCAGCCAGCAATCATGCATCCGTCAGTCAGTCTATTCATCATTGCATCGATCTTAGTAAAAACTTCCTGCTGTTACTCACTCATTGGCTTACACATCTGTCATTATGTGTGTCTCAATTTTACTTCTATCGCTTCATCAATCCCTCAAATAATGGATTAATTACTACGCTGAGTAATTCCATCCGTTCATCCATCCATCCATCCATCCATCCATCCATCCATTTTGCGATTTCAATATTTATAGGTCACTTATCAATTAATGATCTACCTTTTCATCTATCTTTCCTAACAACTGTTAAACCCTCCAGTTATTTTACCAACCACTCCCCCTCCCATCCACTCAACCATTCAAACACATTAATAAGTATTAATAAGTATTATGTTAAGATTAGGGTGAGAATAAAGTTTAGGTGAGGTATTATAGATTTGTAAATGTTACAGTAAAATTATATGGGGCTAGGAAAGACATATGTCAGTTGTGGGAAGGGTTGAAGACAAAGGATGTGTTTTTGTGTGTGTGTTAACCAACAGTCGTTCAGGCTGGTCAGTGTTACACTATAGATGCTGTGAGCTGTATGAGAGAAATGAAACCCTCTCTAGTGGCAACTCCAACATAAAAACTGTATTGTATGAAAGCAGGGAAAGGGCAGTTGTTTCAGCCCACTAGACTTGATTACACCTGTTCTGCTCATGGCTGCATACTTATGCATGTGATTACTGTCATTTCATATTATACACTTAAACAGAGAAGTTTATATGCCTATGTCGGCGAAAATGTAATGGAAACAGTTATTCTACATGTCCACCTCCCTGTGGAACATGACGTGACGTAGCAGAGTCACAATTTGTTTGGAGTAAAGATAGAATGTACGGAGAAAGAGACAGGAATCATTTAATGAATTATTTAACACAAAAATGTAACTGTCATTATTGATAATAAACAACAATGAAATGCTCCAAAACATGAAACATTTTGTATCTTCATTTACTTCAAAGTATAGGGTTTTCTGACTTATGTGCTGAACACCTTTCAATGGAAACACTGGCATATTGCAACTGTACTTTGTTGAAAGTTAAAACGCAACTGTTGATCAAAATTTTTATATTTGCATGAACATGTCATTGTTAGACAAACAGATTCTAGGGGACTAACTATTGGTGACAGGTATGTTGTCTTTTTGTCGTTTTACATTTTCAGGGAAAAAGAGGAAGACTCCAAAAAGCTTGAAGTGATGAGCATAAACACAGAGGAAACCTCTTTTGCATTCACCTGGCAAAGCAACACAATCTGAAACCATTCTAGTGGTAACTCTTTCAAGTTCTGATCAATCCGTTTAGAAAACATTTTCATCACTTAATCTCATCTAAAATGTGTAGGAGTAAACCTGAGCAAGTTGACTTTACTACTGTCTGTTAAACAATGTTGGTTCTAGAAGATGCTGACATTTGAAGTCTCTATATCTATCTATGTATCTCAAAATGTTTGAGCCACCACCCCCATGATAATATATGCTGGTGTTAACCCAGTGATTAGTTCTATGATATACTGTATCAGATGGGTCATCCTGCAGCATCCTGAAAACTACGACAATCTTCATGAATAAGGAGGACAATGTGTTTTTAGTAGACTCAGTTGACCGCTGTGACAGGGCCCCAAGCCCCGAATCCTCTTCTTTCTAAGAGATGATGCCAAAGTCAGATTTTTTTTATATGACGTGTGTACCAAATGTATTGTTTATATAAGGAGGAGGTGTGGATGATGTTGTAATGTTGCTCATATATGCCACTTACCCAGTGCTGTTTTTCACCATCCTTCGCTTCCTCCGTCTCATATATGAATTGTGAGGATCAGAAGATACTTGATCAAGAGATATTTTTCTGCTCAGAGATCTGTGTTTTCCATGTCATGTCCACCCAACTAGCTTAGAACACGTTGCCACCTCATTTTTTTCAAACAATAGATTGCGATACAATTCTTAAAGTCAGTGTACTGCTGGCTTTAATCATCAAAATGATGTTGATTAAAGTTAGATTATTTACTTCAATAAAAGAGGGGTAATCCCACGCATTTCCCTTACATGGTATCCAGAGTTGTACTACTAAGCTCTATGGGAGGGACACTTGGTAAATGGTTGAACTTTCCACCCATGGAACAAATTATATTTACAGCCTCCAGCTGTAATTTTCTGAAGATATAAATACAGACATGAAAAAGAAGTGTATGTCTGACTAGAGTCATAAATCTGGTGAATAATAATTCCAGCTTTGCAATAAAGATCACAGGCTCCCTTTAGCAACATCAAAGGGGCAGACCAAATACATGAGTGGACTTTGACAATTTGTTGGGATACATAATAAGCTATATGCCTATAATTCAATCCCATAAACTGAATGGCTGCCTTGGAAACATCCAAATTATTATTTGCAAAACATGTATTTGTAAATCAACATGTGGTAATTAAGTACTTTATCCAAAAAATACCCAGGGCTCATGGAAATCTTTATGCATGGCGTCAAATGAGCAGTAACCTGATAATCTTTAAACAGATTATATTAACAACTATGTTCAGAATAACAGTCCTTTGCAAAGTAATCAGGGAAAACGATTACATTTATATGTTGAGAAGACCCAAATATGCTCTTTCTCTCACACACAAGCATACACAACATCAGCAACTCACAAGCCTGATGCAATGTGTTTTTCAGGATATTTAAGACTGATACATTAGTACTTGTCTGGACATGTACTGTCATTCTGAGATTTCACAATATTGAATATATTGATCTATAACAGCTTCATATTGTTTGTGTGGTTTATAGAGCACACACATTAGGGAGCAACTGTTGTAAAAAGAAGATGATGTGACTTGTTGACTTTTCATTACAACAAAGGAGCCTCAACAAAAGGTTGGAGGTCAATTTTGGTGACCTCTTTGCATCTCTGCTTCCGCTGGATCAATAATCACATCATTCATGTTGTAAACGCTAGTGCAGGGGTCTTCAAACACATTTTTCAAAGGTCCATATCTACTGTCCATTGAAGGCCATAGGTCCAGAAAAAACATGAAAAAACACATTTATTGGTGAAATTTTTCCACCGTATTTCCTGTTATGTATAAACAACATATATAACTATGACAGTAATAATAAAAATAGTACAAATCAACTATATACCTCAAATATTGAACATAAATTAAATTCATGTCATTCTGCAGAAAATTCTGTATAACAGAGGAAAAAACGACATAAACAGCACCTGACTGCTACTTCTAAAATTAACTTGAAGTGACATCAAAAATTTAGGCCTGTTTTTTAATTATTTTGAATTCTTCAGTATCACAAAAGCCTAACAATATAAAAATCCATTACAGCAGAGGCATCCTACCTTCATAAATAAAGTATCCCAATTTGATGGAGTCAATTACTCTGTCGAGGCGACCTACCCGCATGGATGTAGGCTACTGTATAAGGTAGTACATTTTTGTGGGGTATTTTATATTCTATCATCCTACCATCATATAAAGTCATACTTTGATAGTACTTTGATACTTTGATATGAGTATCATAGCTCTACCATTGTGAGACTTTTGTGATGAGACATAAACCTCATTTATATAATTTTATATGAATATTCGTAGAAATTGTGTAATTTAAACTGTTTTAAAGTTTTTTTTGTATTTTATGTGAAAACATACATTCAGTAATCTAAACCGTGGAATCATCCTACTGGCATGAATACTGTATATAATGTAGCACAGTTTGACGGGGTGTTTTACTGTCGAATCATCCTACCTGCAAAAACTAAAATTATTTTTATGAACTGTGCAGTGTCTACTTCATTTTTTTCAAAGATCCATAATACACAAATATGGGGATTAATTATATTTAAACTGACTAAATAACTTTTGTCAATTGCTCAAAAGTGTCAATTGAATAAAAAAAAAGTACCAGCAGTATTCTGTTATGACGCAGCAGTACATACTGACAGAGTGGCCTATACTGTAGGTTCAGCCAGTGGTAGCCCGTGCCAACAAGGTCACATGTTTCAACAGATAACCGGTCAGTCATGTACCCAGCAGACTCCTGGAGGTTGGAGGCTTCTGAGGTGGTCCACAAGTCCACTAAGGCTTACTATGACAGCATGGCCGGACTCTATCCTATTATTGCCAAGCTGATAATTGCTATAAGTGCCGTGGATTTGTTTGAGGCTCAGCCTTGGTACCTGAGCCTTCCTGAGGCAAATTATGTGCTCAGTGATGCCAAGGAAGACTTGCTTCATCCATCACTTCTGGCTTCATCTCCAGTGTCTTCTCCTCTGACCATGTCTCTCTCCCATCCAGCCCCCGAGCCTACGGAACTGCAGCTTCACGCCACACCACAACATGCCCCACAGCCCTGGTCCACACCACCGCGAGCATCACAGTCCTGGTCCAGGCTGCTGCCCATTTCCTGTTCTTGGTTTGGAGAAAGTCCCTTAATGGGACGTCTCTCCTCTGCCTATGGTTCCTTCCCCAGGAGCATCTCTCTCCATTTTTGGGCAGCTTGTGCTGGATTCTCTGGAGTATGGCCTGTGGACCCCCATCCAGAAGCTGTTCGCCTGTCATCTCGGACCCTGGATCACTATATCCTGAAGTTGTCTTATTGCACGGAATGTGATGTGCTTGTGTTAAACCTGCAAAGTGAGGGGAGAAGCAGATCCTTAGAGACCCCTCTTCAACCTGCCTGAAGACTGGTTAGCTGCATGATCACTTGCTTGCTTCTAAAGAGGAAAAAAAGAAGGCTTGTTAAAATACAGCCGATTCTCATGGGGCCACAAACACACACACCACCCACTGTACTGTCTCCCTGGTGTTTTTAAAGAGATTCACTATTTCACGGCAGATGTGTTCACAGGTCCTTTTTTGTGGGTCCCAGCCAAGTAATCTACCATGTGATGCCAGCTGTCTGGTCTGCTTGGAAGATAAAATATCCAAGTCATTTCAAATCCCTAGCCAACCTTTTATCTACCAGCACATTAAAACTTTAGCTTAAAGATATGTGCTTCGTTCCTCTCCTTCGGACCATTTCAGGCTTTATTGAATTTTAAAAAAACAACAGAAGAAGGTGGAAATGTATTCAGATTAGTAAAAATGCTCTTACCATAACCTATCCAAGTGTTTTTAAGATGTCTAAACATCCATCTGGATACACAGAGACATTTTCATACCTAATATTGCAGTTAATTTCTTCCCTGAACTTGAAAAGGAGAGCATGACCATACGATCTGGATGATGGCTCAAGAGCTCCACAGTCGTTGATCTCTGTACTAGTGTATCAGAAAAATCTCAAATGTCGAGACCCGAGTCCAGGTGGAGTTTCCAGTCACTAGAAATGTAACATCCTACCCATCTCTGCTTCACTGTGACTGATGCTGTTCTCTCGATTGGCTCAACCATCTGTGCTTCAGCCACCAATCATGCATCCGTCAATCAGTCTATTCATCATTGCATCGACCTTAGTAAAAACTTCCTGTTAGTTACTCATTCATTCATCCATCCATCCATCTATCATCCATCCATCTATCATCCATCCATCCATCCATCCATCCATCCATCCATCCATCCATTTTACGATTTCAATATCTATAGGTCACTTATCGATGAATGATCTACCTTTTCATCTATCTTTCCTAATAACTGTTCAACCTCCCAGTTATTTTACCAACCCCTCCCCCTCCCATCCACTCAACCATTCAAACACATCTTCCTTAATTTAAGCCTCCATCTGTTGATGCACCCATCTCTTACAATACTTATTCATCAGTTCAAGCTTAAGCCTATCCTTTCGTGTTACTGTGCTTCTGTTTCTAACATCCATTAATACACTCATCCCAAGCAAGTACAGTGAAGGAACTTACTCTAAACGCTGATAAAAAAGGAGACAGCCCTGCACTGAATGCTGATTAAAAGGTTTGGTACTCTGTCACAAGGCTGAAAGAGGATTATTTACAAAATGACTTTCTAATTTCTGGCCACCTGAGCTTTAAAGACACTAGGGTTAAATCAAAATAGATGAGTCTTCAGTTTTAAAACTGAAAATATTTAAGTTCTGTGCCAATTCTGAAAGAAATGTGTTGTACAGTATAAAGAACACAGCTCAAAGAAATTCACTTCCGGATTAACAGGCTGCTATGTGCATTAGATTTAAATCCTGTTTGGCCAAGCGATGGACCGTGCTGCTTGCCAGACTCCATAGGTTCAAAGTAGGAAGTAGATTAAAAACAAGATACCAGAACATAGAAAAAGGAATTAAACACTAAAGCAACAGTCCTTTAAACAGTAAAGAATAAATAAATGGAACAATGATTCCTTAGAAACTGTATCAGGGTCTGGCAGGTTCCACTCCACTACCACTACTTGATGCCTTTAAAAGGAAGATTTTTGCAAGAAGTTTGATTTTCTCAGTTGAGAGAGAGCATCTGAATCCATCATGACAACTCGAGTTGTGCACCCATGCAGCACAAAACCCAAATTCATGCGCACAGTCAAAGCTGCTTATAGTCTCTTGGTGCAGTATCACTGAAACAAGCACCAACACATGCTACCACGTAAAGCTTTTAATAAACAATTCTACTTATTTCTTGTATTTTTAACAATTATTTTCCTTTAGAAATACTTGTATGAAGTGATTAGCTACTTCCTGCCCTTTAATAATCTTTCAGCTTTTCAGAAATCCTGTGAAATGTTAGCAGCCTCTGGCTACAGTGTTAAAGCAAAAATATGTACTGAAATCCTGATGATAAAAGTGTTACCTTTTGGTGAATTTTCAGAAACATCCAAGAGAATGTGCATTTACAATAATACAAAATCACATCCGGGAGCAGATTGTTTCTCCTCAGCAATATGAATAGGTCAGTGTTTTTAAGACAGTCTATCACATTTTTGTAAATTATGTTTCTAAACTGTCTTGCCTCATTTTTCTTGAATTTATCTGAATGATTACACATGTGGAGAAAGAAAAACAATGCTCATTATCTTATTTACTTTTTTATTCATGTACACACTCATATAAACCAAACTGATACATAAAATGTTCATCTGAATTTTTTTTTGGAGCTGTTTACTTAAAGGAACTATACCTGATATTATTTTAATCTTTCTAAGAAAAATGGTTTTCT
>JAVQJG010154420.1:0-10829 GCA_036024015.1 Craterocephalus amniculus
ACTCACCGGCAGCTTGTAACTTTCAGAGTAAAAGTGCTGCACACTCCGCCTAGTGGTACCCTCCGGTATTGACCGTTTTGGCCGCGGTGTGCCTACGTAGTTTACAGCAAGTATGTACATAGACCAGAAAGAGCGCTTGCGGGCACGCTCGCGTACACAGCAAGTATATCCCAGCCCTAATGTTTAGCAAGCCATTGTAGAACAGAAGGCAAGTTAGATCTGATCATTAAACATAATCTTTGGGGTAGACTTTCTAACTTGGCAGCACTTGTCCCAACAGAGCTGCCCTAAACATAAAAATGCTTCACAACTTTTCATTTGTTGTTCAATCTGTTGCAACTATAGAACTGTAAAACTGCTATCAGTGACTGTATGAAACACATAAATGCGTCATCTTGTATTGCTAAAAAAAGTTAACCTGGTCAATGAGCACAACATTAGCTAAATGGTTTCCATATTGCTAACAGGACCACGTGAATTAACCTGCAAGATCATTTCCGATTTTAGGCTCTGACTTATGTCATCAGTGACGGAATGGAGGAAGAGACTTATGCAAAACTCTGATCTGATTTACATTGTTAACACCTCAATTTTTGCTAAATCTTTCTAAAACAAAGCCAACTGTAATCTAAGTTAGGGCTGTCCCGAAACAACTTTTGTTTAACTGCTATTGTTATTCCTGTTTGCATATTCATTATTTGCACAGATGTACTTTGATGAGCAGGAAAGGGAAACCTGGAAGGGTTTTAATGTCATTATCATCTTTAAATAAATACTTTTTTTATAGCTAAATTCAAGTAAACATGTTTTTAATTAAGAATGTTAGAATCTATTTAAGCTTAGGCTAGTGTCATAGGCAAAATGTTAATTATAAAGACAATATAAACTGTATTCTAATGATACTATCAACATCAATATACTGTAGATCAAGGCTACCCAGTTCAGGCCCCCGAGGGCTGCAGACCTGCAGGTTTTCATTGTGTCCCTGCTCCAACACACCTGACTCAAATTATTGGATCTATTAGCTGGTGATGTTCCGCAGAATAGCTCATTAATGGGACTGAAGTGAGAAGCCCTGATAGTGTTTTACATCCTGTTATTTTCTGGTTAGGGAAAAAAATCTGACTAACATAACAATTCCTTTAAATGGTAAGTGCATGGGGTGTAAAGAGGAGACACTACGACAACCTTCAATCATCCTTGTTATGAGATCCAAGCTGGGCTCTGGCTCCAGCAGTGATTACATCTATCTGCAGCCCTTAACAGACCCCCCCTATTGAGCAAGGTCAAACTTGGGAAGGCCTCTCTGTGTATTACATGCACCGCACAAGTTTGGGGCTGATCTTTCTAGAAAAAGAAAAATATCAGATGAGCTATGAGACATATGAGCATCTAACACATTTACGTATCGGTAATCTTCTTCTCATATATCTGTTGTTAACATTTAAATGTTATTGTCATTAGGGTTACATTATGGTGTTTTTGTTGTTATACGTCTACTGATGAAGAAGTAGGATTCTCATTACACCTGTGTATACATATCATTAACAGAGCAGTGTTGCTCCACAAGACTGAATACAAGTACCCTGTTGATCAGCTGGACTACATGCTAGACTGGAAAATCAGCAAAGAAACCATTAGAAAGGACAAAACAGACTCTGAAGCTAAGCACATTCATTGTCTGCACCAATATTTTCTATATCAGCAGCATCAGAGACTTAAAAAAATGTGATCAAGAATGCTGGTGCTGTGCTGGGGATAACTGGAGCTGCTGGAGCTGATCGTCCAGAGAGGAATGCGGCACAAACCGATGAAGATAATGGAGTATTTTTCACATCCTGTACACAACACAGTGAGGAGACAATGTGTGAAAAGGGAGATGCTTCTAAAAATCCAGTGCAAGACAGAAGAGATTATTTCTGCCTGCAGCCCTCCAGAACTATCATCTAATTAATTATCATTGTTGTTATTTTGCTTCTTGTTTTAAAAATTACAACATTGCAACTTCCCTTTGGGAATAATAAAGTATCTCATATTTCATTTCATACATATTCATAGCTAGATTAAAAGCAGTCATTTTCCTCCTCTCCCTCTGTCTGTACCACCACTACTAGTTTCTCTGCAGGTTATCTAAGCAAATCCCAGCAGACCTCACAAATCAAGACATCCAAGTCACAGGCAGCATTAGATGAGCCAAAGGGATGCAGGTTTGTTTCAGCGTAAAGCAGGTCTGACCTTTTCATACTCACTGCTCTAATTCTTTATGGCAGGGGGGTTCGGGCCCGTGCATGAATTTCACACGCAAGGTTTGTGACCGCAATGATCCCAGTTACAGAAAATCCATATTTAAAGCTTGGTTGGACTCTTGGATAATTCCAGTCCGTATCTGCCTCTCTGCCGGTTTCAAATCATTACGTGTGTATTAGCGGGCGATAACGTGGGAATTGGTTTCCTTGTGAGAGAGCTGGGAAATTAAGGAAGGAAATGAAAAATGTTCCAAAAAAAGTCGCAGCAGAGCTTTGTCGCTGCACGTTTTAGGGAGCACGCAAAAAAAGGAGAAGTACAAACTTACCTGAGCCGGTGGTTCAAGAGATTGAGATGCTGAAAGTTAACATAACGGAGGTTTAAACTTGTGACTCAGGCAGAGCAAAGATGGAAAACTAAATTACATCCAAAGCCTTTAAACAATACAGATGTATCTGAAGCTCCAATTCGCAAAGTAATACCAAATCTCTCGTTACAGTTTGATAAATCAACCGTAGTCTGAAAGTGAAGAAGAAAAGCAAAGTGGGAAAAGGTGAAGGAGACCACAGAGAACATTACCAGAATGAGAAGCAGAATATTTGGAACCATTTAGAAGCAGAAGGAGGGTAATCTGTCCAGAATCATCAGAGCCTGCAGTCCCTGCTTCATATTTCTGCCTGAACATCTTTAAAATGAAAATCAGAAGCAATGGGAGAGAACGGTAGGAGGAAAAAGACTAAAAGAGGGGAATGAAGACTTTTACCACTTCTCCTCACACCCCACTAACATCACCATCTTTATTTCCTCTCCAAAATTTCTGCTTTTCTCTCTCTCTTATTTAAAGTACAGCTATTTTCCCTTCTTAAGCTTAGTATGCTTTACAGTTCAGCAGCATTTTCAGTGAAATAACAGATGCCAGAAATGAGTGTTTAGCCCAGAGGTATCTGAAATGTATGCTCAATCATACCCTCCCTTCTCACTGAAGCTGACACATTCTTAAGTGATTCAGCTCAACTTGCTCTCAACCATTTTAACCAGTCACTTAGTCTTTAATCTGTAAAAATAATCACAGATTAGTCACCATGGAAAAAACAACTGTGTAGGAAAGAAGATCACTGCAACCATTTGTTCAGACCACTGCACTCCCGTACGGGGGAATGACACTATTTCTACTGAATATTAAAAACAGAGTGCATGCATGCTGCTATTCCAAGTACAACAAAATAGGAGGTGAGGCTCATGTGGATTTCAGACCTCTTAGTTCTGCAAGAAGAAAAGGTGTGGGTGTGCATGCATTAATTGGCTGCTTTGGCTTGCACACAGGTTTTTACTGAAATAGCTCAACTTTGTCCAATTTTCTGAGGATTGCAAAAGCTAGAGGTTGAATATGGATTATGAAAAGCAGCCGCATTAATCAGGAAACATAACAAACAGAATATACTTCAAATGAAATAATTCATGGCAGATCTGTTTTACTGATTGCATGTGTGTATGATAATGGCTCTGGGAGTGGCTTAATATTGTCATGGGAACTGTATTCAATTTTCAGTCTTTACTGGGGTGTATTTGAGCAAAGAGAAGGAAATTAGGAAGGCAACTGATACCCAACTTATGAGGCAGACTGTTTCTGCTCTGACAGAAGATGTGTATTAAATCTTGAAGGGCTAAACTGTAGTGAATGAATTCAAAAGTAATTGCAAAATATGTTGACGCATCCCTGCAGAACTGTTTTACACTGCAGCACTTGTTTTTACATTCTAAACAAAAGCCAAATGCACAATGAAGATGCAAATGTTTTGTCTTTGGGACAGATTAGAGCTTCTTTCCTCCAATATACTGCCGGGCCAAAGACAAAGTGGCTATTATATAATAAAGTTCACTCTAATATGTCGTTGTACCACATTAGGACATTGTTTCGATAAGCTTCTGAATCATGACAAGCTATATTCCCAACGAAGATTGTGTAACAATGATGGGAGAGTCCGACCACAGTGCAAAGCCAAAGTTTCTGAATTGTTTTTAATCAGATGTTTGACAGATGTTTTGATTTTAACTCAATTTTTGTAGTTTTTGCATCTCCTTATTTGTTTTTTTGCTTGATGCATCCTAATGACTTAAGCCTTCTTAGACAGACTGTCATCTGTTCTGTGTCCACAGGATGTGTCTTTCAACATGGTTGTTGAAGAAATGCGAAGCTACTTAATGCATCAGTTGAGATTAAATAACTTGTTGCCAGCTGAAAGATAATTTTCCTAGCTGTAACTAACCAATAGGAGGCTCATAACAACTGGAAATGCTTGGTTAAATCCAGGTGGCAATTTACTTTTGGCCAGGTGGTTTAGTTTTTAATGTAGAAAGAGATCAATATGTACTGGCATGAGAGCAGAGAGATCCGAATTTGGGATATTTCCAACACTGAGAGCTTGCACTCTGCAAAGCGAGACTTGTTCAAGTTTGATTCTGCTGTAAATGCTTGAAACACTAAAATATGAATACAATATTTGCCAGAGGCTTTAAAGATTGACATCTTTATTCAGTGGTTACACACTGGCTAAAAATAAATAAGTAAGAACTTTCTGTCATGTTGAAAACACTGACAGAGGGATTGCTGTGCATGCTGTCAATCACTGTGCTGGTTGCCATTGGCTGCTTAAATGATGGACTGAGAGGAGACAATATGGAGCCTCACACGGAGCTGGAGTCTGAATATCAGCATTGCATTTAACTTTAAGTCATTCAGCCGTTTTTCCCTCCAATTACCACAAAGCTTTGGCCAATCAAAGATCTCAAAAGAGCATTAAGTGCATATTAATCAATGCAAAAAGAAATAAGCTTTCGGTCTTTTGAAGGTGAAGATTTACCTAATCATCTCCTAGATTTTTTCTCATTGATCTGCACAATGCACACTACCAACTGTCCCAGCAGTAGCACAGATGCTGCTTTCAAATACAGACTGTATTTTAATTACCTAAGGGTAACATTATGTATTAAATTGTTAAACCTCCAGCAAATGTTAGAGCTAAATTTTCCAGAACAAGCCCAGTTGTGGTATTCTCATTAGTTTGCTACTGGAAAACAATGTATCTTGCAAATGTGGCAGCTCTAAATATCTCTGGATCGACCAGGTTTCACAACAAAAACCTTTAAACATGAGAAAATGTTTCATTTATAACCAACCATACATTAAGGTGCCAAGATCCTTCCAACAAACCAGTGTGGAGCAGCACACTTTGTGAGCAGGAGAAATTCTGACAATGAGCAAGTAAATATTACCCTCCAGCATCCACTGTGCAGTCGCTTCAGCATCGCTTCCAAGCTGCTTTACCTGAAAATGTCTGTTCTGCTGAGTTATTACAAACTAGCTACATTAGAAGCTGAAAGGAAGGCTGAGTGGGGGCTGCACCACCCAACCTGATAAGTGAACAGACTTTACCAGGTGACAGGAGGCGATTACATCCCTGCAGAGGCTTGGCGGAGGACAATTATAGAAATTCATGTAAATCAGGGGTGCTCAAGTCCAGATCGACTATCCTGTAATGTTTAGATGCATCCCTTCTCTAACACACCTGAATCAAGCAGCTAAAATCCCTCCTTCACATGCCATTCAGCTCTGCAGAGGCCTGGTTATCAGCCATTCATTTGATTCAAAAGAAGAAATCAGCATCAGCTGTTTCAGTTAGTATACACTTAATTTAAATTAAGCAATAATCAACTAATCATTAACTAGTAATTAATTTGTAATCGTAGCCACCTCTTTTCCAGTACTGGACAATAATGAAGCTATCCCTCATTTCTTTATAGTTTATATCTAAGGAGGGAAAATGAGTCTGTTTGTTGAGCCACTGAACAATAAACCATTCAACCATAAAAATCTCCTAAATTGTTTTATCTTCATGCACTTTGTTACCAGCAGCATTTCACAAAGACAAAATTTATTTCTTGAGAACTATCTATTAAAAATACCAAAGACAACACAGTTGGTCAAACATTCCTTGTGTAAGAAATTCACCCATTTCGGCTAAAAAAAAGAGCAATAAGCTGAAAATTTGGCACATCTCAGCATAATGCGAGCACCTGACAAAATAGAGGAAACTGTAAATGGAAGATAAACAGTTTCTACAAGTGATATCCTGAAGGAATAGGAAAAAATCCAGCAAAAGACCTGAGAAAGGACCTGGGAGTTGCATCTGGACTTTCAGCTGATTTTTTTTACAGTTTGCTGAAGCTCCAACAGAAGAGTGGGTGTCAAGAAGTCATGCTTAAGGAAGGGACATGGGAAGAAAAGCCTGATGTATGCCAAATTATAAAAGAACTGGACTACAAATCAGTGGTAATTACGGGGAGATGAATCCTCCCCAGAGGCTGGACCTCAACACTATTAAAGCAGTGTGGGATCATCTGGACAGAATAAGACAAAAGGCAGGAAATAAATCCAAAGAGCTCTGTGCAGTAATGTCCCTCAAGAAGTCTGGAAAACAATTTCCGAGAACAGGAAAAAAGGAGCTTTTTTAGGAGGAATCATACTCCATACCTCCATGTCCGTTTTTAGCCACACACCTCCCTCATTAATTGTCTCTGTCTCGTAAATGCCACTCCAATGTAGACTCTTGTTTTCCTTACGATTATGATTTCTTTTACTTTTTCGTGGTATTTTGACCTCCCACTCAGGCGGATAAGAATAAATATGGTCCTCTGTGTCAGTAGAAAGAAAGAACAGATTGTGTTCCCCACGGTTGTGTTTACTTCCTCCTTCTTCTCCCCAGGTACTAGCGACAGTGGTAGCAACAACACGGGGGGGCGGGGTGTGTCCCTAAAATGCGCATTGCTAACAAGTTTGTCCCCTTTTGTCTACCACATTTCAAGATGGCAATGCAAAATGGCAGCCTTGTCTGAGGTGCGCTGCCACATATGTATTTGTAAATAACTAATTCTAAGCAATGAGAATGTTTTTATTTTGATGCCATTGTGAACAGACGTTCATACAATACATATTTATGAAAGCAATACTTGAGTTTTATTAATATGAAGCCAAATTAGTTACACACTGTACCTTTAAGCTCCTTCCAATTGTTCTCTTTGCAATGTGAATAAGTTCTCAATTGACTCACGTGGTTAAATGAAGGTTAAATAAAACATCTGCAACTCACATAAGTGGTTCAACAAATCTAGAAAAATCTACATGAAATAATGTATTCTAGTTCAAGATATGTTACCAACACTCAAGCTTCCATTCAACATTTCTGCGGTCTACTGTAAGGGCAGAAATGTTGCAAAAAAAAGAAACCTTTGGCTCAAAATAAGATACGTTGCAGACAGGTTACATCATTTCCAGACATCTATCTTTCAGTATTGATGTTAGAACTCCACCTGTCCATTCATTTGGTTGTGGTGAAACGGTTTTAAAACTGGTATAAAAAAAAAAAAGAGTAAAGAAATACTCAAATATGAAGATGTTTGAAAAGGTTTTAAGGTGCTTGCACAGAGGATGGATGGGGCCAAAGCAAAGAAGGTGTGGTGTAACTTATGAGGCAAGGAATATCCAAGAAGTAGTATTACCATCTCTCTAAAGGACGGGCATGGCATTACTGATGAGTAGGAGGAGATGAGCAGCAGCTAAAAACATGTCTGGGGGTTCATAATATCCTCAAAGCAGGTCAGGAAACCAAGAGTTTAGGCTCATCCAAGGTGAACACCTGTAAAGTGTCAGCTTGCATTATTGTGTCAGGGTGAGCTGGGAATTTGACATCTTGATAGGGGAAAAAGTGAAACACACAAGAATGAGAACTTTGTGCAGCTGATGGATCTATGCAATAGAACATCTGGAAATTTGACAAAGGTGGCTGATTTGTTGAGATCTGCTAAATTCCCTTAAGGTGGAAGTGTGGTTGCTACAAAGCGATGCATCAAGTTGAATTGGTTTGAGTGTCAGTGCAGAATTTATGGTTATTTCGCCCGACCTTGGTAATGACTGGGTTCAGAGGCAGACTACAGCGCCCACCCACATCATTCTATGTGAAAGCAGCTGTATGTAAATCGTGTGAATAATTATGCTCTTCTTGACTAAAGTGTACTGTATTTCTGCCAAGTCTGACCTGACATTTGTTTAGAAAAATAAGTGAGACAAATAGCTTTGACATTTACCAGTGACCAATTAGGTAAACATTATTCATGCACTTCTCGGGAAGTAATGGTCAATGTCAGTTCTTGCTTTGAAAAGGTGCAAATTAAAAAGAGCAAAATACAAACACAATATGATTTTACTCAATTTCATGAACAGCAAAAAAAAATCTGATTAACTTCTGAAATTACAATAATTTTGGGGGGGGGGGGTTAAAACATGAAATTCTGCTCATGAAATCCTGCACAGATGTCAAACTCTGCCATTCATGTAGTTGTGGCATGAAAACAAGCACCTTTGATAAATGCATGTAATATTTAAACCCTTGAATCATTTATGACCTTGAGAGCTCAGTGGTGCACTTACCACTGCAGCTGTGAGGGACTCATTATAAACACCACGGACCCCCGGAGTAACTGCACAAACCACTGACAAATATTTTGATCTTTGATTGTTTTGCAACCGCACTTTCCATTAATTATTCCCTGCAGAGTACACAAAAATGCGAACAATCCTGCAAGAAAGGAGGAATTTCCAATTACATGCTGATCAATTTTTCACAGAACAATTATAATTTGTGGAAGCATGACTCAATCATAAAACATTAACCAAATGTTACATGTACATCTTCATTTCTCATCTCCTACTTCACAGTCCACATTAAAGCAACACATGTAGGGTCACACATGTGAGCTCGAGCCCTGCTGCTTGTATAACTTGTGACAAGAGCGCAGGATCCTTATATGCTCAACCCCTTCACTAATAGAACATAAGGCGTTTGCAGATCATCTTCAGATTCTGTTAAGCCGATTTACTTTAATGTTAGTACAAGTGCAGCTATGCTATTCCCAGCAGGGTCAATTACTCCAGAAATGCCCTTAAAACATGCAGCTCCTCTGCCATAAAACATTGCATCATCATTAGCCAATAGCAAGCCGGCATTGGTAGGGCTTTGTGCCGCGCAGATCTGGGGAATGAGCAGGTGGATAAGTACAAAACTGTGACTGCGCAAACACAGCGAGATCCCATGTGTGCTGCTGTCAATAAACAGAGCCTTGCAAGCTTAGACTGGGACTTTGGTAATGAGCAAACATTTCTAACCTAGAACCCATATTGTATGTGGAGGAGCGATAGAGCACAGGCAAGCAGCCACAAAGGGGAAGATATCATGTGGTTCAATTGAGCTTATGACCCCACATGCAAGATAAATATCTGGCAGGGACATGGTGACATGACACAGTGCTGTCCACCTGTCTGTGCTTTCAGTACTGAAATGAAAAGATGGCAAACAGATCGGTTCAGTAGCAGCTTTAAAAGCAAAACACGTCATCTGAAAGCTATTATTTATCAAGTTTCCTTGATACTACCACAGGATACTTTGAAATATACATTTTTATACAATTTCGGATTAATCTAGGGGTGAATTCAACAGACTTAGAGGTCTCTATCTAGATCCAGCCTCCTACAGTAAAGCCAATCTGTCATGTTTACCACACTGTCATGACAAAACCCTTCCAAATTTTTCTTTGGTCAGGATCCAGAAAGCAAATAAGTGTAGCCCAAAGCTGATCCTATTACATCGAACAGACACCATCAGATTTTTGCATCACATCATGCACAGTCTTGGTATGTTTCCTGTCTCCGTCAGTGCTCTCCTTTCATACCCTATAACATCATTTCAGCATGCAGTTCAGCAGCCACTGCATGGCCCTCAAAGGCATGAATCTGGCTCTGCCTCACTGAAGGGGATCAGCAGATAGACAGACATGTGCTTTGACATAAACCATGGCTAGGTGGAACATGAAAGAGCAAAGCTTCCAGGATCTAAAGTGTCTTCACAATGGCAACATTATGATGAGCATTAACTCTCCGGATGGCCAACACTGGGCTTAACGCTTGACTTTTTTAATCTATTCTTTATGGTTAAGCCTTGCAGTGTGAACTGGTGAAACTCTAACGGGCTTATAAAGGATGCTTCTACTCGTAGCTGCAAGAAGTCTGACTACCCGGTGCAAACAGCTACTTTACTGACCAGCTTGGGAGGGTTAAGCCTGCTCTGATAAATTGCTGCTTTGTTACTGGCTTGAATGCAATTAGATTGGTCTTTAGCGCCATTATGTTGAATTAGTATGGAAATTGCCACCAGCAGAACCGACAGCGCCGAATGTTGCCGGTTGGAAATGTTTTGTTTCAGGAAATTATACAAGACAGCTGTGCTTGTTTACGAAAAGAGCATGCAGCTAAAATTTACTATCCATGTTTTGAAGAGGAAAAAAAAGGTTCCCATGGGTGCGTATTCAGACTAATCCATGTCAATCCTCCTTAGATAGACACTGACTATAGACACAATTCCACAGACACGCTTTACAGATGAAAGATGAAATCACGCACGCACGCACGCACGCACGCACGCACGCACGCACACACGCACACACGCACACACGCACACACGCACACACGCACACAC
>JAVQJG010154421.1:0-20542 GCA_036024015.1 Craterocephalus amniculus
GGTAATAAATCATTTTTTAGTATTCAAGTTTTCAAACCATGCAAATGGGCCCCCCCCCCCCCCCCTTTTCTTTTTGTGGATACAAACAAACAAAAACCCAAACATCTCTATGCTTAAAACAACATCTAAGGAGTGTCTCCATTCATGTGGAGTAATTTACCTTCAAACTAAAACTAGACTACAGTTGATCTAATTATGATGTTGTGACTTATTATCCCAGTTGATTACACAGAGGAATCCCAATATTTAAAGTAAAATTACCTTGTAGTGCATAATGTGAATCACATAATTTTAAAACGATGTATGTACCAGCATGTAACAATTGTATGCACAACACACGGATTTGTTACAGAGTATGTCAGAGAACGTCTGGTGTTGCTAAAATTAAATGTGTATCAATAAATGTACTCAACAAACTAGAAATTTTAAAAATAATTGTAAATGCCCATATAACATAAAAGGCATATTTAAAAAGACAAAAAAAATAGTTCATATGCTTCCATTCAAAATGGGCTCACCTGAAAAGCTCCAATAATTAAAGGTCCTCACTCTGGGACTATTGATTATTGGGATCATGTGCCGTGCGAGCTGTGGCGAGAAATGCTAAATCAGTTTTTAAAAACCCTTTTATTGTCTATGCCTGCTTATTACAATGCATGGCTGCACAGTGTGTTGGAACCCATCCCAGCTGATATTAGGTGAGACCGAGGCACGGTTCCCGCTGGAGAGGTTGCCAGCATGTCGCAGGGCCAGCATAGAGCCGAAGTAATTACTCACACTTTCACAATTTAGTAACAAATAAGAACTCCGATCAACTTTTGGATGATTGGAGGAAGCCAGGACATCCAGCAAGAACTCATGCATGCACATGGAGAGCATACAAACTCTGCACAGAAAACTCGGGAACGTTCCTGCTATGAGGGGATGGTGTTATCCAGACCACTATGTAGCTCTTTACAAACTTTAGCAGTAATAATCTATAACAGAGTAATATTGCATCATGTTTGATTCTGAAGCCTGAGAAAATGCAGCCAGGTTCTCAAAAGGCACAGTCTGGGTTCATGCTGGCATCTGCACTATCTAAGGTTTTTTTATGCTGCTTCTGCTGTTGTTTTGTTTTGTTTTTTTGTTTTTTTAAAGGTTCTCTTTGTAAAAATGTTTGAAAACTGACTTTGTTTTTCATCTGATTTTCAGGTAGAAATTCTTGCAGGGAAAGACAAAGGAAAACAGGGGAAAGTGATCCAAGTTTTCAGGCGCAGAAACTGGGTTATTCTGGAGGGACTGAACACAGTAAGAAAGCTGTTTGATGTTTTTTTTCTATTCATGCATGACCGATGTTCTATTAAACTTGTAATCATGTATTTATTTTCTAATACATAGTCATTTAAACCACTTCAACTGCAGACAAACATTTTTAGTGTTATTTTGATTTTTATGTACATGACAGGGAACTTAAGTATTGTTTAGATTCAACTAATCCTGTAAATAAGCTAGAGATGTTTGTGATTCAGAAAAGATTGAACATTATGAATGTATACATCAGCAAACTGCCAAACTTTCAGAAAGATCTTAATTTTTTCTTTTATTCAAAATGTTTAATGAAAAGTTAGTAGTGAGATTTTATGGTTCATTAACGTGAAGCACAGATAAATGCCATTTATTTAAGACATGTCTTTCAACTTGAAGCATTTTGTGATTTTTATCTTGAAAGATCTATAGAAATAAGCACGCTCTCCCTTACTTGAGCTCCACCAGATGGAGCTAAATATCCAAGTCGATCACATTGGGTTTTGAGCCTTTTAGCGTTTTCAGACCTGTGAACAGATGTTTTGTCTCTCAGCATCACAGGTATGTTGGAAAGTCCCCAGATTACCGTGGGACTTACATCGCAAGTGAGGCTCCCTTGTTGCTCCGCGATGTCACACTCATCGATCCATCAGACAGGTCAGCACCTTAGCGTGTTGTCAGTCCTGGCTCCGGGTGTTCAGGACACAATGAGAAACCTTTGTGGAAAACAAGAAGTGGAAAGCAATTCAGCTAAATTCTACTTCGCATGACTGACAATTACTCAGCTGGTAACCCAGTTAAATTCCAGTCTCTGTCTTGTAGGAGGCCCACTGAGATTGAGTGGAAGTACACAGAGGAGGGCGAGCGAGTCAGAGTATCTGTCAGGACGGGTCGAATCATCCCGAAACCCGTGGCGGAAAGACGAGATGGTATTGTGCCACAGCAGTGGAAAGGTGAGCATTGTTGTGTTCTGGCATTTCCTTTCTTCTCCAGGAGTCTTGGGTACTAAAACAAAGGTTTTATGTGGTATTATGTGGTTGTTTTACAATGAAAGAAACCCAAACTGGAAGATTTCATTGGATTTTAGTTTTTGCCAGTGCTGGATGAGTGTCCACCTGATGTCAAAGTACATTCAATGCATTTGTACTGTTCAACTTGCCTATAAGGATAAGATAATCCTCAAACTGTCATGATAGTGAAATGTTGAAATTTTTGCCTGGTACATAAATTCATTAGAATTTTTTTAATCTGTATTTATTTTTTCCATTTTGTGCACAGATGGAACTAAAGATACCAGTCCTGAAGACACTCTAGAAAAGACATATGTTCCATCTCTAAAGACTCTGGAGGAGGAGGTGATGGAGAAACTGGGTATCCAGGAGAACAGGAGGCACCGGAGGTCATATTGGTATTAACCAGAGACATTCATGCTACATGTTGTTCTGCCAGTTTTTCACAGGGTTTTTGAACGCACCTTGTTCTGATTGGAGTCCATCTACAAGCCAAGTGGCATAAAAAACACTTGAACATGCTGAGAGAAGGATGAATGGACTTGAAAATGCTGTTGCATCCTAGAAAGACTGTAAAGCATACATGTATTCATTATTATTATTCTGTCTTTTTCTTTATAACATTATTAATAAATGTGAAATTCAAGTTTTACTTTAGTTTTTAATGGAGAACGAGTCACAATAAGACATTCATGTGTCCCTGGAAAACTTAGGTTTTGTAGTTGCAAACATACCCAGAAATAGAACTATTGGGCTTTAGCTTAATAGGGGGCTTTTGACTCCTGTTCTGCTTATTGTGTCAAAATAAGATTTTGTCACTATTCTTGTCAACTTGTTTCCAGCAACAACAAACAGCAGTTGTCAGTTGAGTGTGTGAACTAAGGTAGTCCCAATTTAAATATAATGGCAGTTTACTAGCTAAAAGTCCGATATTTGCCTGCAGGAATTTGTCGATCTCCATAAGAAAGAAGAAAAATGAATTGGGCTTGTGCTGTAGTGAGACCATACATGATGGGAAATTTGCTGGTTCCAAACTGGCAGTGTGTTGATATCCAGTCGGTAGCATGTTCTGGAAAGAAAAAATGTAAAAGTGCTGTTTCTCTGCTGAGGGATGCTGCTGGGCGACAATGGCTCCATCAATATACACGATGAATATCACTGTGCCATCAAAACGAGTTAAGACATGTTTTTTAAAGTTAAGTTTTGTTGTGCCATTTTAATGTGTTTAATTTAATTTAGAAGTGTCCAAATTATCCAAAGAAAAGCTGAAATTTTGAACACACAATCCAAATAAATAGACTGAGCAGGGAAGCAATGTTAATGGCCCTTTTGGTCACAATATCTTAGCAGAGGATGACCTGATCTTGAATCATAAAGATTAAATGGTTCACTATTTTAAGCAAGTTTAACTTATATTTTATCATATAGAGTGACAAAAGGTAAGATTCGAGCACAATGTTAAGCCACACCAAATGATTTGATACTAAATTAAGTTTTAATGAGGTACCAAACTTAAACCCCAACCCTGCCAATCAGCAGCCACAATCTAACTAATGAGTACAATACAGGGGAAAACTGATGACAGTAAAATGTTTTTAAGGTGCTGGTTTCATTACATAATCAAAGAAAAGGCTGTTCAAGCAGCGATCTTAAAGAACAGGAAAACATCCCTAAGAACTACTGCAGGAGTGCTGTAAAGATAAATTGATATTTTAACAGATATCTTGTTAGTTATGAATCAAAAGACTTCTGTATCATCCATCTAAAATGCCCATCATGAGTAAGCCTGTATAAGAGGCAACACAGGGAGAACATAAACCACTGGTTTAAACAAGACTTCAGGAACTGAGTCTGAAATATGAGAAAAGTAACTTTAGTATTGATATTGGCAGGATTAATAATGGAAATGGTTGCCGCCTGTTTGGATCCGTCATAAACGAGAAAATGGCCATATTATTTTACCAAAGTCCAGACAAGCAGCTCTCCAAAACGTAAGGCCTTTAGACAAATGAGTCTGTCTTTCCAACGTGTCTGGGAAACCATGTGGAGACAGAAATGGTTTGGGAGGAGACTACACAGACTGGATGGTTTAAGCAAAGTCCTCACTCACCTCATTTGACTCTATACACTGGCACTGCTGGTTGTACCTGTGTTGTGTGAAAATCTGTCAGGTTTCAAGTATGATCTCATCCGTGAATTCATGACTCACTATGGAAAATAAAGCGGGCATCAGAAGAGCTTAGAGGCAGATTGGATATGTTACACGTTGCTAAAAAAAAACCTTGTAGATGCAGCAACTGTTTAATTTGTAGTTTAACATACAAAACACTAAACTAAATGCAGTTATATAATTCATTCAGTGAAAATGAATTAGATAAATGCAGCTTGTATTGCACTGAATAGTAGAGTTTCTATGCTTACTACTGTATAAAGGAAAGCCTGGAGGAATCTCACGACAGTATAATGTAAAGTCATGTAACTAATAGCTGTTGTGGAAATGTGGGAATATTTCATTGAAGAAATCAATTTTTGAAAGTCATTTGAAAATATGTAATTGTTTCAGTAGGAACAAAACCTGACATTCTATTTAAATCAATTAATTTGATTTTATAATATGAAACAGAACAGCTGTTTTCTCGTCCTTATTCCCACTGCTTTTTAGTTAGGACTACATTTCATGTAGGTGTGCAGGTTGCAGTGCCTTAGTGTAGAGCTGGCCCACAGTTGTTTCCAGGAGGCTTTATTGGTTCAGAAACGTCATTAAATGTTACTACATTTATTAGCTTTTACTGCTAGTAGCACACACTCGATGGCAAGTTACTTTTCACTGAAGGATTTTGGGTTTTAATCCTCTATGTTTGCAACATTTAGACCATGGTTCACAATAAATCACATCTTTAACTTTTCCCTACCATTGCCGTAAATATCCGGCTTTATCCATATTAATAAAATATCCCAGCATAAGCTGATCTTCGGCTTCACATTTATATGTGATGTGTGAGCATCATGAGGTGCATGAAGTCCCATTTTCCTCGCTGGTTAACCACACATATTGATTTACTGAAGAACCAAGTAAACTTTTTGCCAGATCTCCAGCTGGTGAAGCAACTAGCCTAGTTTTCAAGCACTGGAAAAAAAAAGGAGGTGTCACAGATTATATAAATGCATTGAAATTTCTCTATAGTCTAATTTCTAGTTTGCTCAGTAACATCATGCAGAAAGCATGGCAAGTTTGGATGAGTGCTGTAGTTTTCTCAGACTGGTCCTTCATGAACCAGTTCGCCTTTGCTGCTCTGCATCCAAGAGGGACTAAAAGCAGCCAGTCAGCGGAAACCGGGTTTTGAGGTTTTACTTTTATGGGAGGAAAAATGATTCCAAGATTGGTAGTCTCTTCTGTCACTGTACGGATTTTAGTCTGGGACTGCAGCAAGGTGAAGCGTAATAGTGGTGAAATGGAACTTATGTATCGCTTCATTTTTCCCAGCTTTTTCCATTTACTCACACACAGGAACAGATTTCTGGGAGCCTTAGGTCTGAAAAGGATTTGCGTGTGCCCATCTTGTAATTTCTACTTTGTGGTTAGTTTACGGCATTTCTGGTAATCCAGTTAAATTAAACCACTAACATAACTCAAGCAGAATTAAGAATACATCAAGCTAAACTGCAGGCTCTGCTGCATTTTAGCTGAGTCGTGTTTGCTCCTCAACCACACGCATTAATGATTCCCACCTGGTGCTGCTGCATGTAACAGCACTCACTGAACCAGCAGAATGTGTCTGTAAGACCCGTGATAACGGTGGTTGAAAGTAACATAATTTGTTTTTTGAAAAAGTGTTTGAAGTTGAAGTGCATGACAGATGATTTGGAAACACAAGGATATGTGACAGCTCTTGGGTTTCTAGAACATCTGAGGACAGTTTAAACCTAAATTTGAATGCTGCTCTTGACTCATTTGATGATCTAAGCTGCGCTACAATGTAATGATAGTGTCTGATTATAGGCTGCTTCTTTGAAGGCTGCTGGAAAATGTAACTTTAGCTCATATGCAGGTCTGAGGCATGGCTTGCAAGCATGTTTAACTGTGTTTGGTCAAATTTAGTAAACTCCAAGCAGATTCTTGTATATGACCTCAATATATTGTAATTTCCCTCAGTCAGACTTAATTTGTAGGTCTCATGTTTTACTAATTTAGAAGACTTCAAAGAACAAAGCTTAACAATACAAATACTGCAGGAAGTATAAGATATTAATTGCTGATTTAAATAATATAGTCTAAATAAAGAAACACAGCATATAAAAGAAAAAGAAAGAGTCAACATGTAATTGTGGAAATGGTCTTGCAGCTGAACATCTTGGTCCTGCTGTCAAATTCAAGAAGTCAAATTTAGAAAAGTGTCTTCGTATTTGGATGTTTAAAAAAATGGATTTGGATTTATATATTGTATAAACTTTATTTTAGAGGCCCAATGAGCCCATTATTTCTAATTAGAAGTCATATAAGTCTAATAAATGTCATCTGGCATTTTACATAGTGGTAGTGGGCTGGATAGAAGCCACGTCTGCAGTTTAAGGAAAGACATGTCTATGATGTCAGTGGTGAGAAGAGGAATTAAAATTTTTAAACAACAGTGAAGTCTACAGGTAAATTTGTTTATTGAAAAGATTTCAATAAGAAGAGACCAATCACTATAAATAAATACACCAGCTGCATCCATAAGAAAGATCAGAGCAAACTTAAAAGAACACTGACCTTAGCTGGTAATATTCCACATCACATGTCTAAGTTAAAGATGTTTCAATTTTCTCTGGTTGATATAAGTTTTCCATCAGTCGTTGGTTCAGCACTTTAAAGTTTAAAAAAGGTGTCATGAGATGTTACAAAACAGAAGCAACATAATGAATTCATTAGATACATTAAATTGATTTGCTGGATGGATGAATGGATGATGGTAGTGATAGTATTTTCATGGCCATCTATCCAGTCTCCATCTGCTTGGATGCAAACTGGCTCTCCCCTGTCCTGTCCTGGTCCCCCATTGAATCACATTAACAACCAGTGTTTTATAAGGTTATTGGTTAATTGGTGACCTTTTTCTGCCGTTAAACCATCTCTTAGCAGGACTTGTTAAGTAAATCACTGTGAAAGCATGGTACACAATAAATTTCTTCAAAGACTGTGTTACTCCTCAACCCTAATGAAAACGTATGCCAGCAAAGAATAATGTCACGCTGCTTCCTTTGCTGAGGTCAGTGTGATAGTTTCTTTGACAACTAGCCAGAGCTGGAAACTCATCCCTGATCCCCATGTGCTCTCTGAGCTTTCACATTTCCATCCTAGAAGGGCCTGCTGCTACCTGGGTGCGAGATTCCTCAGGTGTGCAGTGCTGACCGCTGCTGAGTCACAGGATGTCCACTACAAAGCACCATTCACTCTCTCTGTAGAGAGCACGACACACTTTCCTCACCTCATCCATCTCGTGTGCATCTGTAGTATCACCAGATGAGAAAGTAAAGGGAAATTACCTGAAAATGCACAAAGCTGCTCAGCATATAAAAGTTACACGTCATCTTGAAATCTAAAGATTCTTCAAATTTCACATTGAGGGAGATGTGTGTAGGAGTGGCAGCGTAAGAGCAGAATCAACTGACATCTTCTGGATTAGAGTTTGAGTTTGAGTTAAATAAAAAGAAAGAAAACTTCTCATCAGCTGATGAGCATTTTCATGTCATCATGCTCTGAATGAAGTTTATTATTGTTTTGTCAAAGTCAATCAGAGGCAGCAGAGGAAAGGTAAGAAGAGAGATGGAACTGGAAAAGCCTGCCAGGAATTATAAACGTTGATGTAGCTACGGAACATGTATCACAACTAGCACCTGCTTGTTCTAATGTTTCCATAGCAAAAGATACTAAAGTCCCGCTGCATGCTTCTAGGGTGTGTGTACAGTAGTTGAGCCAGGTCATTTTCATCGCTGTTTTTTTGTCTTTCCCCCCCCCAGCATCTCTTGTTTGAGGAAACAATAGTGCAGCATCATTGTACTGTTGAGTAGCTTAGTTTTCCTCAAATTTCATTGGCTAACCTGCTTTCAATTTCACCTGTTTGGTTAAATATACACATTGCATTTGTGATTAACTTTTGTAAGTCTAGGGATTTCCAAGCAGATAAACCCTCAAATTTTCAGCTTTCTTATTTCTAAAGCTGATCATTAACACATCTACAAATAGGCTAATGAGAAAAAAAGTGCTTCCAATGTTTTTTAAATGATGTTTTGATGTGAGGCCACTTCATGGGTCTTTCTAAATTAACTGACTCGTAGAATGTGACACAACTCCGTTTAGTTTATTGGCCTCACATTAAATACTAGCATCAACCACAAACTGCCGACTGAAGTTGTAAATGACAGAGCAGCTTTCGTGACCTGTCTTCTGCAGGATGACTGCTTATTGATCAACTGCATGCAAACTCGTTCAAAATTATTTTAAAACACGACAACCCCACCGATTTACCACAGAAGCATGGAAAAAGCTATTTTGCGGCTTTCTAGATGTTATCAGTAACAGTAATGCTGCATGAACAGTACCTGCAGCATCTCTGCACTGCTGCCGCGCTGACTCAACAACAAATATAACAAATGCCTCCAAATGACGCGGGATGTATTTGTCGCTTGCCTGCACTGAAAAAGAGATATAGGTCGTTTTTTGAATGCTTGCATGCTTCACTTCAGCCTCTCTGGATGTTCTCCCTCCCAGTCCCCTTTGCGCCACCTCCACCCGGATTGCTGGATGAGTGGGCAGTTCGGCTTTTCTTTTGTGGCGTCACTCTCTCCTAACTCCCTCCTTTCCCCCGGAGCCTCTGAGCCTGTCGGTCCGGCTGCAGCCTCCGCTTCTTTCTACCTGTGCAGAGCATCCAGAGGCGCTTTCGTCTCTCAGGACAGACGCACTGCAGCACGCAGGGTGTGTAAGAGAGAGGAGCTCATCCTTGCAACAAGCTATTGAAGTCCTTTCGTCCTGCTTCAGCTGACATGCTGCTTACAAGAACCAGGTAGGTTTTAATTTGATTTCATGTGTTAATGCGCAGTTTGGAAGTTACTCTAAAATTATGCGTCATTATTCAAGAAAGTGAAGCTGTTTTGTACTTATTTGTGTGAAAAGGATGGTCGCAGTCCTGTTGGTCCTTAAATTGCGTTTCTATAGTGTGTTCCTTCATATATAAAGTGACATTTGTGTAGTTAATCCAGTTACGTTTAACTTTTAAACATGCTTATTTTTTTCATCTGTGCTAACATTGAGGGTTATGTTTCTTGAAGGGTTTCTCACAAATGGGTGGGAATTTGTTATATTTCTCAAAGCTTTAACATTTCAATGAAGATGACATTGATTGATACATGCTTTTACAAAAAAAGGGGTCTTATTCTATTTTTGCTACATTAACCTTCATCACATGTTTTATTTCCTAGGAATACTGCTTTTATGTGCTTTGTAGATTGTATGGGCTGTTTTCGGTCTTGAATGCATATTCTGACTCTTTACTTTTTGCTGTTTCCCTAAGGGCTTAGCTGAATTTCGGTAATGGACAGATGAAGAGTAGGTCAAATGCAGATTTTTAAGGATCCCCCTCTTTACACAAGCAGTGCTTTGACAGATATTAGATAAAATGCAGCCTTGTGGATCTAAGATTTACCTTGATATTTGAGAATCATTCTTTATTAATTTTCATTTTATAGTGCTGAATGATACATCAATGCTCCCAGATAGGGGGGATAAAAAAGGGAAAGTGAGGAGAAGAAAAGGAAAAAAAAATTCAAAGATGGAAACAAAAACAAGAACATTTATAATCAAAACTCGAAACCATCTACCTGCAAAGAAACTTAACAGACAACATCCTATGACCTCTGTAAGGAAACAAAGCAGAGAATAATCAAGAGCACCTAGAGGAAGACAATTTGAGAAAAACATCAAGTACATACACAACATCAGCAAATCTATCTTACAATTTCAAATTAAATCATGAATTTAAAAAGTAGCTCAGCTACTGTATAAAATGCAAGAATATCTTTACACAAACAGAGGCAAGCATATCATTAATCCTTGAATTGTGCTTCTCGATAAACAGCAGGTTTTAACATTTTATTTTATTTTTTACAAATATTCCAGAAGCAGAGGGTGATTTTTGTTAAATAACTAAAAAAAAGAAAGATTCTGCTTCCTCTTCTCCCGGCCCCTTTCAGGTAAAAATATTCCCACACAGTTGTGTTGTCATCACCATATTTTAGGAATAAGTGACTTGATGCTCCTTGTCATGTTTCCTTCACACAGAGAGGTAGCAATTGTTGATAAAGCTTTGCATCACCAGATCAGAACATCTCCGTATTTGAGAGTTGTTCAGGTGGAGTTTTTGGGGCAAAATCCTATAAGGCTACCATGTTTCTTTAGATGAATAATGACTTCCGACAATGAATTCTCATATATAGTTTTGACTGGTAGAGTACTGCACCAGTGGTTGATCCATTTGTGTGGTTCTGCTCATCTGAACTCTGATTCTCATTCATAGCTGGCTAAACATGATTCTCTAGATGTGCGTATGACCAAGAGCAAAAAAGGAGGCAGTTTAATGAGTTATGAAATGCAGATGAAAAGCAAATACACATGTAAGACAGATGTAACGGCAAACAAACAGGAAGCGAAACCAGCAAAGATGCACAAAGAAAATGCCTTTTGTAACAGACCAGGAAGCAAATCCAACCAAATCTCAAGACCTATAAAACTTACAAACTCAAAGATTAAGTCAGAATAAACATAAATAAAAGATCCAAACCCATAGTCCACAGCAGGGGTTGTAAATGGAAGCTGTAATAAAATGCAAACTTGTCCTTTAACCCAGAACTCCTTTAATTTTTGTCTGCAACACACACAACTGAGCAAAGACCAAAGATAGCTAATTGAGGGTTTGGTCTGAGAAAAAGGAACAGTATGTAAAGCTCACCTGAACACACCCTGAGCCACATTATTTTATCTATCACTTTGTGGAAATGCCTCTTTTTTGTAAGAAGATGGCCATCCAGGCTTTGGTCCATCAGGGTTTTTGAGTCGGCTCGGCAATCAGGTGGTCACTGAAAACATTTTTTGTCTTTTTCCAGACAGTGGGTGGTGAATCATTTGGTGGTTGGACTTTCCAACAAAGTCATCTTGTTGGACGGCAGATATTTGGCAAATATTTTTTGCTTTCTTAGAGATGTGGCGGCATTATGATTGATGACACACAAAGCTGAAGGTGTGGTGTTGTATTGGAGAAAGAGCAGGATGTCTTATGGAAATTCTGCTCTTTGTAACTTATTGTCTGTCCGAAGCGAACATCCAGTTGCTGTTCGGATATCAAACATAGACTTACAGAAGATGAGAAGGACTAAACAACATGGTCTCTAATTAGGGAGCTATTTTTTCAAATTGTGCCAAAGACTTGATTTATTCCACTGAGTGCAATAAAAAAACAACAAATCTGTTAAACCAAATTGGTTGTTTGTCCTGCAGTCTGATATGCGACATATGTGTGTTTTGTGGGATTTTTGGCATTTACATCCTTTACCCTTTAAACACAAGACAGATGAATCAAACCAAAGTTTTTCTTCTATTAATTTTTTACTTTTTTCCCTTCTAGTTGAGAGTTAAACAGTTATGTTGGAATTTATGTACATTGTTAGATTCAGATGTTCAAAAATACTTTCTTAAGGCTTGAAAATTATATTTTGTTACAGACTACACAGTTTAATTCGGAATTTTTTTAATTACTTCATTCATTCAGTCTTGTAGTATGTATTCATTTTTAAGTTTGGACTTTGAGAAGTAATGTGTTGTAATGACTAACTTCTATAACATTTAGGTTGATGTTTTTTAAAACTTGGGGTAGGGAAAAACATGGGTTGAATTACATTGTAAAATTAAAATGACAATGTTTCACAACAAAAATACATGTTTGAAAACAATTTTCTAGATTTACTTGATTTTAAAGCATTTGTCTAAGCCATGGTATTACTACCTACCTATTTGTAAGACTCAGCAAAGTTGCTGCTCAGCATTCTTCAGAGCTCGCAGCACATCAGTCAAATAGACATGTTTAACCCAGCTAAACTGGGATCAGCAGTCATTTTCTGGCTTGATTGTGAAGACGAGGTTTGCCTCTATTGACACTGATGCAGAGTACTGCAGAGGCCACCTACGAGATGCAGCGGCAAAATTTTACTGGAAGTGCAGCATGGAAAAGGATTTGGGAGAAGTATCTTTGTTACATAACAAAGTTAGTTAAAATGTTAAGTTGTTCATGTTGATTAAATCCTGATTTGTTCGAGTCTTAATGCTGACATGATGTTAGTCTGCTGCTGATCTGTCTGCAGGAGGAGGAGGCTGGATAATGCATTGGTTGCACTTTGTACAACTCTGAATGCAGAGGGGTGGCCCTGGTTTCAGCTTGACTTGTCTTTATTGTATCTGTCATTAAAACAAGAAGAACTGCAGGACGCCTGGCCATAGTGAGTCCAAAGACCTCAGTGTAAAATGTGATCTAAAGATGGCACAAAGTAACCCTCAGAAACGACTCTCTCCTCTGTCACTGATCTGAATGCACAAACTGATATTTAAGCACAACACTGAGACCATTTGAATTAGTTTGTGGGGTCTTAATGTGCTTTCTTTTGTGCAAAGCCTACTCCAGAACGGTCCTTGGTGGTTTAAAACTTCCTTCTATGAAAAGAGGGAGAGGAAGAAAAGAGAGGAAGAAAAAAAGGCATAGTGTGCCAGTGGTCTGTCCTTTAATTTTCCCTGAACCCTTTTGTAAGGGAGTCAGAATGAAGTGAAAGCACAGTGTGCAGCTGTCCTCTTGGCCGCTGCTCGCTGTTTGTGAGATGTTTTCTTGTCAAGCATACTAATAGTAATACTAGCCCTGTGGTGTCCACCCAGCTGGCAAGAAAACAGACAGCATTTATACAGCCATAAAAAAGGCAATTTAATTTGACACAAGTTAGCGAGCTGCATTCGTGCTGTCTTTTTTTAAATGATGGGTTTGATAAACAGATGCAGAAAAGGTCAACTTTATTAGGGCTTGTTCACTTTCAGGCTCACTCCAGAGGCTCTAATGCTGGTAGTGTCTTCTGTGGCTTTAAGCTGCCACATTACACAGGTCAAATTCTTAAATTTGTTTTATTTGTTATGGTTTTGTTAAGCATTTGAACAGAATATTAAATAATAGTTGTGACATATGCATTAGGAGGGTTAGGACAACACTTATGCTCACTCCAACTGCTATCTTTTATTGCCTTTCTCCTGCTCTTTCAGTTTTTCTCCTGCTCTTTCAGTTTATGTGTTAATGTTTGGCTAGTGTGCAACACTAGCTAGCATACTAGCCAATGTGTAACATTTACATGTTAGGCTTCTCAGCTTTAACTTCATATTTTCACATGTAAGGTTACATAAATGATAATAGTGAAAGTTGTAAATTCTTAGTTTTTCCTTAAACATAAAATTTGCACAACGATTTTAAAACATTAAGGCAAGGCAAGTTTATTTGTATAGTACATTTCATACACAAAACAATTCAAGGTGCTTTACATTAAACATTACAAGCATTACAGTGGGAAGCAGAAGAAGCATTAAGAAGTATTAAAAAAGAAAAAATGGATAACAAAATAATAAAAAGCTGTCTGATGAACTTTTTAGGGAGACCTGTAAAGACAGTCTATATTTTCTAAATCCTGCGGAGACATCGGCCTTTTAATCCTCATTATGTTCTTGTATCTTTGACCTGATACAGGCTGTGAGCTATGATATCGAAAAAAGTAATTTGGAGATGGAACAGTGTTTTAAGTTATGAATAAAATTTTTCCTGCTTCATCACTGCCTGATGCAACCTTCATCATTTAAGGTTGTGTGAGGTCACTGTGGATATCCTGCCATGCATGCTGAGTTAATAATAGGGCCAGGCTGGTGACGGAGAGCTAGCAGGATGCCGCTGGGCTGAGCCACTGTGTCATTAGCTCACGGAGGTGATGAATGACTTGTGGTCAGGGCCCTGTGCCACCAGCTTCCCTTTGGAAACCAGAGAAGTTGGTCTTTTCTTCTACTGTATGGTTGAGTTCAGAGTCAATTTTAAAGTATGATCTTGTCTGTCTCCGATGACTTATACAAAGAAATTACCACACAGTTGTGCCATAACACTAGGATTATTTGATTAGGTTCATCTCAAGGTGTTGATACCACTTCATGGTTTTTTAATAACTAAACTTTAGACATGATTGAAGTAGCTGATAGACATGTATGGAGAAGAGATATTTACACCTCATTTTATTCTCATAGAGTAAATATTGGATGCATAGTTACTAAATACAAATCCTGCTTTATCCTATTCAGGGCTGTAATTGGTCCGCAGCCTGTAACAGTTGTCACTAGAAGAGATGCAAGCTAAATCATGGACATGCCAACTTGTGAAATATATTTTGTGGAAAAAAGGTAGTTCACATTGAGAAGAAGCTGGAAGGACCTAAATCTCCAAATCTCTGCCAAATATAGAGAAATTGTCAGTTCTTTGCAGTGATAAATGTTAGGATCAGCAGTGCTGCCTGAGAAACCCTCAGACTGCAGACAAGTACATCCCTTCAATTAAAAAAATGAGTAGTAATTAGATAAGATATAATCAGATATGAACAAATGTTTGCCAGAGTCAATAATGTAAGGTTAAAGTATATTATACCTGCAATTGTGCCACTTGAATTGAATTATTGCAACTTTGATTATAAATGTGTAAAATTAAAACGAGAGATGGACCCGCTATAATACAACAGATTCTTTTCAACGTTTTTTATTAAAACAAGATTTGTGTTAAGGTGAATCTCTGAACAGTAATGAGTACCTACATAGAAACACTGGCAAATATAACTGTAAAAGAACAAATGGTAAGGAGCATAAACTCTGGACATTATTATAGTAAAACCTTGGGCATATCATTTTATTCACTTTTGTATCTTTGCAAGGCTCAAAATATTTAATGTGGTAAAAGAAAGATGAAACAAAAATGCACTGGTTTTGAACTTTAACACAATAGTAAATACATTTTGTGAGATTGCTGGAGCGTGCTACAGTAATACTACATTACTGTGAGTGTCAGAGATCACTCTGAATCTTAAAGTTCAGGCAACGCAGAATTGGAAACTGTGTTCCTTCATCAGTGTTTTGTTTTTTGTTTTTGTTTAAAATAAATCAATTTGCCTACATTTGCTGTTTTATCTCCACAGATATGTCCAGATACTCCTACTTCTCTGCACAGTTTGTCATCTGACTCTGGCTTTTCCCACCAAGAGTCCACCTTCATATGGTATGTCTACATTGACATCTGCCTTTCCTCTTTTATTCCTGCTCAAAATTAATCTTAATATGGCTAAATAATAAAAGAAATTTTTTATACAAGCCAAAAACAGCAAAGTTTCATTAGTGAAGGCTTAATCATCATCTTTTTTCTTTTACTTACCAGATGAGGTGCGACAGCTTCAAGTGAGCATCCCCCACTCAGGTCCAGTTCTTGCCCCACTTGGCAGCGCCATCTTTCTGCCATGCTTTGTGTCTCTGTCCTCCGTCCCCACCTCCACCTCTTCCACCCCTGTGGCACCGCGGGTAAAGTGGACCGTGGTGTCTGGTGGGGTAGAGACACAGATCTTAGTAGTACGGGGTCACAGGGTAAAGATCAACGAAGCATACCGAGATCGGGCTGCGATACTCAACTACACCTCGTCCCCTGATGACCTGTCTCTGTGGTTGGGAGATTTACGTCATAGTGACTCGGGTCACTATCGCTGTGAAGTGCAACAGGGCCTCGAGGATGCTAGCGCCCTCATTCAGCTTAAGGTCAAAGGTAAACAATGACTTTTGAGGAGTTTTTTGAAATATTTGCTCAAATTTAAGGATCTACAAAACAAAGGGGACTCAACGAGGATTTATAAGATTTTCAGGAATAGTTTGCAGTGTTCGCTGTTTGATTAAAAACACTGAAACTGCGAGGATATATCAGGATTATTTGTATTAGTATCATTATTAATGTAATAACAACATAAAGTAATGTTGTTATTACTATCAATGTTTTTCTTTGAAATGTATTTTTTGTATATGAATATGTGCATGTTTATTTGTGTTCAGGTGTCGTGTTCCACTACAGAGATGCTTTCGGCCGGTACGCCTTCTCCTTCCAGCAGGCCCAGAAAGCTTGTGAGGCCATTGGTGCACAGATTGCAACTCCTGAACAGCTACTGGCGGCTTATAACGATGGATACGAACAGTGTGATGCAGGTTGGCTGGCAGACCAGTCCGTCAGGTATTTTTGTCACCTTTCTGTAATCTTTAATGATACTTTAAAGGTTTTACATATCTCTGATTATATGCCAGATTGATTGTTCACTTTGTCTGGCCTGTTGACACTGATTTGTGAATGCAAACTTAATTAAATGAGTGAACATTGATTGCTTTTGTTAACGCAGGTACCCGATCCAGGTGCCCCGTGAGGCTTGCTATGGAGACATGGATGGGCAACCAGGAGTGAGAAACTATGGAACAATGGAGGCAGAAAATCTGTTTGATGTTTATTGTTTTATTGAACAAAATGATGGTAAAAAAAAAAGAAAAGTTGGTTTATTTTTAATCTAAGCATTTTCTGATAATCTTTTGAAGCTGTTATTTGTTTCTACGAGCCAAAACTTGCTATATAGATTTATGTCTGCAATGAGCCAATGATAGCAGAAACTGTTTGACTCACGCAAAATATTAGTTGAACCAATCTTTTGTTTTTTTAGGAGAGGTGTTCCACGACCCCGTCCCGCAACATTTATCATTTGATGAAGCACAGTCATATTGCAGGGCTGCAGGAGCAAAACTAGCTACAACAGCCCAGCTGTACTCTGCGTGGAGTGAAGGAATGGACCACTGCAGCCCGGGCTGGCTGTCTGACGGCAGTGTTCGCTACCCCATCGTAAACCCTAGGGAGCGCTGTGGTGGTCCCCAGCCAGGTGTCAAGACCCTCTACCGCTTCAGCAACCAGACTGGCTTCCCAGAGCCTTCCAGCCTTCATGATGTTTATTGTTTCAAAGGTTAGCATGTTTTTCCTAGCGCTTAGATTAAAATGCCAAGATGCACCAAGGTACGTTGTTTTAGATAGTTTAAGATGTAACATATAACCTGCAAAACAGTTTTGACTGGTAAACGAATAAAGTGAAATGGGAAAAACAGTTAAGAAAACTGAAGAGATTTATTTTACACCTTTAAAAAAAACTAATTAATTAAAAATGTGTTTATTTACCTGTTCCCAACAGAAAACAGAAAAACCTCCAGTGAATCTCCAGCGGACTTCATCACCACAGAAGCTGAAGACTTTGGAGGAAATGTTGTTATTCTAATGAAAACTGACCAAAAACTTCAACTGAACCAACAACCAGAACAAGTGGAGCGAGAAGCCCAAAGCATACTTGAATATCTACCTTTCTTCTCTCTCCATATTACTCCAAAACCCTCAGCTGACACGACGCCGACAGTAATTTCAGACATAACAGAGTCTCCCTTCAGCACATTTGCCGTGGACCAGCTTCATCCTTCTGACGAAATGAGTCACTCCCTGCTTCCTACAGCAGTGAACAGTATAATCGGCAGCACAGAAAGTTCCAGTCCAATGCAAAATACATCATTCTTACCCAGTGCTGACAATGAGACAGATTCTCACCAGAACTTAAGCATCACCTTTCAATCTAGACTTGAAATGAGCACAAGTGAACCTCACACACAGAACCAGACAGTGCCAGACACAAACCTTCAGGAGACCACCCAGCGATCCGACCAGTTCCAAGACACACATGAGACCAGCTCAAATATCAGCAACGCACAAGCAAATTACAGTGAAACCGCCAGCAATCATACTCAGGATGCAGGTTTCTGGGAGGCAGGCACTTTGAGCATTGATCCCATGCTTCAGGTGAGGTTGGGTGCAGCAGTCGCAGAAGATCCTCTGCAGAAGCCTCTCACCACTCAGACTTTAAAAGAAGAAGGACCAACTCCTACACAAGCAGCCCAAAGGGTTGAATTGACCACTGAGGCATTAACCTCGCTGTGGGGCTACGTGGATGGGTCGGGAGATTTTTCCAAAGGTATGTCAAGCACTCGTAAGTCTTACAGAACGATAGACATCGTGTCAGTGCATGGCACTCATCAAGAATTAGTTAAAAGGCTAGTACAAATGCTCTTAAAAAAACGGCTGAACATTTTTTAAGAGCATTTATTTTTTGGAGACTCATTGTGTATATGAAGGGGACAGAATTCTTGTATCCCAACATTTGTCAAGCTAGCAGTAGGTCTGTCTCAGAAATTATTTTGATAAACGATAATATTACGCTAAGCGATGATGTTATTTTGAGACAATTTTCAACTAATACGATGATAATGCCAGAATGAGGCAAGTACACCCTTTCAAAGATCAACAAACTTTCATTTCCCAAAATTGTTCACTGAAACAGGAAGAAATTTTTAATAACTAAACAAAACGAAAAATAGAAGCAACTCTGTCTCGTTAATAATGAATAAAAAAGCAAACACAAACAAGAAATAGGATATATAATATTGTCTCTCTAATGCCTTTCAAGAAATATTAAATATGGGCTCAGAGAGGGAAAATCATCAAACTTGTAATTTAGTAACTTTGGAAACAAAAAAGTAGCACAAAAAATATACCAGGCTACATTCTGGTGTGCTGTGGGAAAAGTGAAATGTACTTTTATCCAGTAAAGAGTAAAAAGAGAGAAAAAACAAATTAAATTTATTGCGGTTGGGAACTTATGCGCCCACCTTGTGATTAATTGACTTATTGCGACAGGCTTAACTAGCAGTTTCTCTTTTACAGACATAATGCTAAGCTAAGGCCCATGTTAAGATATGTGAGTGATATAAATGCTGTCATTAACGCTTGCTGGCTATATGTGTTCAATCAAACCTGCAATTATTATCATCACTCTCTCAACAGTTGTATTACAGCAAATGTTTTATGCTCTTTTCCAGAAAAAGTCCTTGAAATGGATGGAGTCACCTTCCCCTCTTCACCACCATCTTCTACAGCTAGCTTCATGACTCACTCATCACCTTCTACTATGGCTAACAGTGCTCCCACCACACATCAGACCGACACTCCAAATCCCTTCCTCCCGTCTGGGTCACATCACCTGGAAAAAATAGACTTGGTCAACTCTACTGTACCACAGTTTTGGGAATCCTCCGTTTCTAGGCAGGAAGGGAGCACAAGCCTAGAAACAGAAGACACTTTAAATTTGGAAAGTGAGGAAAAACAACTTCATGCAACTCAGTCTGTTGACCAGGCAGTTTTTGAGGCAGGTTTCCCTATCAGCAAATCTTATTCCCCTACAATCACCACAGCACCATCAAAAACGTCAGGTTACAAAGTGTATTTAGATACTGTGACCAGCTCTTATGAAGAAGCCAGTGGATATGAACCTGAAACAGTCAGTTCCACTTTTAGAGATGACATTAAAGTTGCTCCAACCGTTACAAACGAAACAATACTTTCACCAGACATTGAAAAGGAAGCCAATCTTTCATTTTCACTAGAAAAGGAAATTAAAATAACTCCAACCCTTTTCCTTGAAGAAGAATCTAAAGGTGCGTCAACTTATGCAGACGAAACTAAAGTAGCTCCAACACCTGTCTTTGAAGAAGAAGAAGGAGCTAAAATTGTACCAACCCTTGTTGATGAAGAAGTTAAAATTACAACAACCCTCGTTGAAGAAGAAGCAAAAGTTAAGCCAACCCTTATCGTTGAAGAAGCTAAAGTTATGCCAACCCTTATCGTTGAAGAAACCAAAGTTATGCCAACCCTCGTTGAAGAAGAAGCTAAAGTTATGCCAACCCTTGTCGTTGAAGAAACCAAAGTTATGCCAACCCTCGTTGAAGAAGAAGCTAAAGTTATGCCAACCCTTATCGTTGAAGAAGCAAAAGTTATGCCAACCCTGATCGTTCAAGAAGAAGTTAAAGTTATGCCAACCCTCGTTGAAGAAGAAACTAAAGTCATGCCAACCCTGATTGTTGAAGAAGAAACGAAAGTTATTCCAACCCTTATCGTTGAAGAAGCGAAAGTTATGCCAACCATTATCGTTAAAGAACAAGCCAAAGTTATGCCAACCCTTATCGTTAAAGAAGAAGCTAAAGTTATGCCAACCCTTATCGT
>JAVQJG010154438.1:0-13152 GCA_036024015.1 Craterocephalus amniculus
TCTATCTATCTATCTATCTATCTATCTGGTCAGAATTAAGTTTTAAAAGCTTTTATGCACATCTGCCATTAGAGCTGAAGAATTTCAAGGGAAAGGGGAACAGACATTTGTGAAACAGTTCTGGTCTGTGACTCAGTTTGCTTCACACTAAAAGCAATTTCCACCCAGTCACACACTTTTATCCAGCCCCTTTTTTACTTGTGTAGCACTTTCCTAGTCATGTTGACCGCTCAAGGTGCTTTGACACTACGTGTCACTTTCAACCATTCACACAGCATACGAGTGCTTCCATACACATTCATAACCCTGATAGGCACATCGGGATCAAAACACGGGGTCCTTGGTCTTGCCCAAGGACGCTTCAAAATATAGTCAAGGTAATCGAACTGCCGACCTTGTGGTTGTTGGACGACTGCTCTTCTGCTTGAGCTATGGCCTAAAGAGCAATATACCAGTACTGCACTGGTAACGTACCAGTATCTTATCCAGCATCTTTGATATCAGGCCTGGAAAAGCCAGAATGTTTCTCCCGTGTCCTTCAGATCATTCTGACCCTCATTTATATATTTCAGTTGTTGCAACCGTTAATAAATATTGATTTCTTTTTTCAACTAACTTTTTCAAAGTAATCTGGAGATAAATAGACTCAGAGTTAATGAATTTTATCTTTCTGACCCAGATTGTTTGGCTCGTGTAAGGCGGTACATAGTCACCAAGATGGGGGAAGACTGGATCTTTTTGGTCCTTCTGGGTCTGACTATGGCTCTGGTCAGCTGGAGTATGGACTATACCAGCGCCAAGAGTTTACAAGGTAACACCGTTCAAACTTAAAGATATTTAGGAGTTTGATAACACTGGCTTTCATTTTCTGCTTAACATTGCAGCAGGTAAGTAAATATAAAATGAAATATTTATGCATGTGTTTCTGCTGGATTTCTGGATTTCAGCTTACAAGTGGATACATGGGGAGCTTAAGGGCAATGTGCCACTCCAGTACCTTGCCTGGGTAACATATCCCATAATCCTTGTCGTCTTTGCTTCGCTCTTCTGTCACCTGGTGTCTCCGCAGGCCATTGGTAAGCTCTCTTTGCTTGTCAGTCATGGTTATCATCTCTCATTATTTTTTTCAAAATTCTTTTACTTCCTTTTGTGTTTTTCACATGTGAAATCACAGCATAAATGATTTCAAATTATTTACACTGAAGACAACCTGCTTTTTTTCAATAACTCATCTTCGTTGTCTTTCTTGTGGATCTTCTGCAGGCTCTGGTATCCCGGAGCTGAAAACTATCTTGAGAGGTGTAGTCCTGAAGGAGTATCTGACCCTCAAAGCCTTCATAGCGAAAGTCATTGGTCTGACTGCTGGCCTGGGTAGTGGGATGCCAGTGGGTAAAGAGGTAAACACACCTACATTTCATGTCTTATCTTGCCCTATCCTGCATCACCCAAATCTTTCTATTTGCTCTTTTATACAATCCTGAAGTGTAATAAATCATCTGTTGTCATGTTTTCCCTCACTTGGGACTGAGGCAAATTATTTAAGTCCAGCAGTAGACTGCGTTGGTTTTCTCCATTACAGTGGCAGGGCAAATGTCCCGTCTGGTTATTACTCTATGATTTATCTGTTCTGATGCAACATGGCCCAGTTTGCGCTCTTTGTTTAGCAGACAGAGGTCTGTGTGGATAACATGACATGCTGTTCATCTATGTCGCTAATACTGTCTCATCACCTCCAGGGTCCATTTGTTCACATTGCCAGCATCTGTGCTGCAGTGCTGAGTCAGTTCATGTCCATCTTCTCTGGAGTGTACGAGGTAAGCCGAAGCCCTGACCCAAAGTCACCGAGCACCGTTGAAATGCTAATGAACATTGCTGTTTTTTCTAACAAAACTTGCTTTGTTGTTGTTTTTCTTGAGGCTATAGTGTTCCCACTATCTTTAAAAGTCAGTGTGTGTAAAATACTTAATCGTGGGCATACCCGATCCAGTCCAAACATCAGACATCCTTACTAGTTGTGTGATTTAACTGGCTGGTGTTTCAAAGTGATTCTTCTCTGAACTTTCTATTAAAAATGTTGCCCATGAAATGAGGCAGTGGGTCCATAATTCAGTTCAGCAGCACAAGATATCATCTTATCAAAAGGGATGATCAGTGAGTGTAAAGGGGCCTGAACATTGTAAGCATGTAAGTCTTGCTGAAGTACTTCTGCAGGATTTACAGTTTCTGACTTCATGTTTGGATCTTTACTTAGGCTCTCATCTTCTGGATTTGACCCACATCAGAACAAACTTTCAACATGATAGAAGAGATAATGTTTTATGCCAGATATTGATTTTAACTGGTTAAAATAAGGGCAGAAACAGATTTTAAAAGTTCAGATCAAATTTATACAGCATATTGACACTAGAATTGCAGTCGCTGCTCACTGGGATAACGTAATCAACTGGTTTTGCAGATCCTCTGACCTTTGGATTGGGCTTATTGTGAGTTTTACATTGTATAATGTCTTTGTTTTTCATTATACATCATTTCATGTAGCAAGCCAGCAGCAAACAAAATGCCTACAGTGACTGATGAATCATGTAATGTTTGTGATAGCAGATATTGACCTAAATGTCTTTCATGCTAAATGAAAAAGAAAACAAGAAGAAAGTGGGATCCCTGGCTCTGTCTCTCTCTGTCTGTCTGTTTCCTGCCCGGCTTCCAGTCTCCCCTCCCTGTTTCTCCAGTTTCCTTGCTGTGACCATACCCTCATCTGTGTTTGTATCGCTGTATTAATAGTGTGACCATTATGTCTGGCATGTGTATTAACACTGACCTCCCTGTCTCCCTCTTTCCCTGATCCTCCTCTCTATGTCCGCCCACCTCCCTGCTTGTGTGTGCCCCCCGTCTGTTTGCAACCTTTTCCATTTACCCCAGAACGACCCCCGTAACCAGGACCTGTTGGTGTGTGCGTGTGCCGTGGGCGTGGCCACCTGCTTTGCTGCCCCTATAGGAGGCAAGTCTCACCCTGCTGGATCGGACGCTGGTCTCTGCTCAGCTTTGTCCTCCTCAAATAACATCAGTGATGAAAATATGGAGGTTAAATCTGACCTTAGAGTAGTGTGCAGAATTATAAGTATTTAAGCATGACAAATTCATAACAGGACTACACCTTGAATTATGTGGTTATTAAATGAATTGGTAGTCTGAAAATAGGCTAAAACGTTTGATATAAACAGCTAACACGTGCAAAGATCACCAGTTTTCTCCAGTTTTTCACACATGGGGATCACAACAGCGAATATCGATTTAAAAACAGTTTTCCAGTAATGCATGGGTGAGGATTGTATATTTGAAAATGAGCTACTTCAGTGGGCATTAGTGAATCATCCCACACATTACCACCCACTGAAGAATAAATAAATATTTTATGGATGCTCACATAATATATACATACTGATTACCAAGTGTGCCTCAATGATAATGAGGAAAAAGATGATGGTACAGCTATATTTCATAATATACATATTATATGTAGATATGATGTAGAATTATCATATGAATAGTTTATTAAATGGATAAAAATACATTAAAGACATGAAAAACCAGATTATATTAATAGATAAATAAGAATCACTGTACTTGTCTACAAAAAGAACATATTTTGTGTGAAAGCATTGTTATGTTTTTTTGTTTGTTTTTTAAAAAAGGTAGGAAAAAGTACAAAAAGTAAATTGGTTTATACAACTGCTTCAGAAGAAACTGGTCAAGATGGTGGAATAAATGACAAAATAATGCGAAATATGTATCTTCATAATATGTAGAGCGCAATTTCAACTACAGATTTTCCAGTTTTTCCAGTTTTGTACCACAAAGTTCATGTGACTGTTGTAAGAAAGAAGCTGAAGTCTTTTCTCTGCCGAAAAGAAAACTTTTTTTGGGCATTCCAACTTCTTTTGAACAAGTCAAAGATTACGAAACAGTTTTAGTTGCCTTCTGAGCCGGCTTCTAAAGCTTATATGTAATTCAAGGTCAGTATTGATCAGCTGAAGTATTCAGTGTTTGCTACCTTCAGTTTTTGTTCTGCTGCCAGTCGCAGGGATCTGTCTCCACGGACAACGTGGTCACGCGATTTGTTTCCTCGTTGCCTCTTTGCTTCCTCTGGAGACCTAATGGTGTTATTTGCATGTGCATCTTCATCCTGTAGTAGTTAAATGTTTTTGCCACTATTTATCCCACTCCAGTGAGCATTATTTATTCACTTTATTCCATTTTGCTTCCTTACTGTCAACCCCCCCCCCCCCCATGGTTCCCCATCCTGTCTTTTCCACCTTCATCTTTTATTCCCTCTTTCTCCAACTCACTTTCCTGTCTTTCTGTCAATGCTCCCATTCTGTGTAATTTCCTTCCCTCATCATCTCTTTTCTCTCACCTATCAACTTCTCTCTTGTCTCCTTCACCTCCCCCTTGTTTTCTTCCTTTTCCCCTCTGTTGTCTGTGTCAGTAGAACCCTTATGGTTACACAGATATACTGACTGTTGGCTGTGCCGTGGGGGTGGGATGCTGTTTCGGCACTCCTCTAGGAGGTACTGTACAACTTGCATGTAGCTTCCTTTTCGAACATCCTCCTATGATCGGGTCAAATTGCAAATTGTCTTTATGCACTTTAAAATGGAACAAGACTTGTTGAAAAATGAGATTTTGTTTAAACATTTTTAGAGGGCTTTACTTGAGATCTATCAAAGCTAAGATATATGCCTTCTTATTTTTATCCAACCCCTTTCTGTGTCTGTTTAGTCTGAGACGCTATAAATTGTCCAAAAGGGCTTGAAAAGATTGTCTCCAAATGAAAATATTACACTGTTTCTGCAAATTTGGATGAAGAAAAGAAATTGATTGAACATATCAGAACCAGAAAGAAGAAATTTAAATGTCATCCAGACCCTTTTACCCCCACTGACTTCTTGGTGACAACAATCTCGCTTTAGTTTTCAGTTGTTTATGGCAGTTCTTCTTTGTGCAACTCTTCTTTACTTCCGCTCCTCCTGAGCTCAAATTCTAGTTAACTCATGTCACTAAACATGAAAACACCAATAGGTATATAGGAAACATTGCACAGTGAAAGACCGTATGATTTATTTTCCTCCAGAAAGCAAAAACGTTTGTCTAGAAACCAGAGTATCTTATTGGGAAACAACCTTGTTGGGAAATGCAATGCCTCACAGCTAAGACAACAAAGATAGCTGATACTGTATTACCACAACAAGTGAGCTTCTGTGGCAGAAGTAAAATAATGTTAGATTAATTGATTTTAGTCATTCCATAAACATTCTTTAGTTTTGCTTCTCTTTAAATGTGAGAATTCGCTTGGACTTTTAAAGGTTTTCTAACTTACAAACTTTTCTATTAGGCTGTGTGTAACACTAATGTTGATGAGATGAAGTGCTGAGAATTTACTTAAATAGTTCCAATCTCGCATAGCAACAGTCTTAACTCATTAAGAAAATAATCTGTTACTTGGTAATGCAGATGATAATTAGTTTCACTCCATCTCAGAGGAAATCTTGTGCAAAAGTAGACAGAGACATCTTTAATGATTAAGTGGTGTACAGAAGTCTGTTGCAGGACCCTTCCCCTTCGTGAAGATTGGGTTTGTGTCGGCAGCTCACTGAAGCTTGTTGTCCAGTTGTAGAATGAGTATGGGGCTGATTACACAACTCTTTTAAAGGAGGATGTGAATTTAAATAAAACACTTTATACCAAAGTCACAGAATACTAAAAACCTGGCATATTCAAGATATAATGTAAATGGTTACACACTGGAGTCCTTCATTATTCTTGTCTGAGTTTAGAATATTTTAATGATATTTTATTGCTCCACATTCTGAATACGCTCCTGTGTGTGTTTGCTTAAAAGAGGGACAATGTTATTTACTCGTGTGTGAGTGTGCGTACTCCCTGTGGTCCTCCTGTTGTGTATAATTACACCCTCCGCTTGAAGGGTTTTTGGACTCATTTGGCTTTTGAAACTAATCTCTGTCTTCTCTCACCTCTCTCTCCTTTCTCTTCTCATTTCTCTCTCTATCCATCCTTATTTTTCCTCCTATCTGTAATCCCTCCTCTCCTTCTGTCTTTCCTCCCCTCTCTCTATCCACTATCACAAGGGGTGCTGTTCAGTATTGAGGTCACGTCTACCTACTTTGCTGTGAGGAATTACTGGCGGGGATACTTCGCAGCCACATTCAGCGCTTTCATATTCAGGGTGCTCTCTGTCTGGAACAAGGATGCTGGTGAGAAGCACTTTTAACACACACTCGAGCCGCCCATGAAAGACAGCTGAGCTTGCATTTTATCGTTTAAAAAATGCTGAATATGACAGCTAAGTAATATTTGCCTCTTAAGATAAACCAGGAATGTTTCAAGTCATCACCTACAGGTTGTAACTGCAATTCAGCAGCACCATGCTATACTGTAATATCCCTGCAAGTGTGATCATCCAGTCTCCTCTAATACTGGCACAACACCAAAATCACATCGGCATCCAAAAACTGCATGTTTTTGTGAAGATAGTATAATCTACAATACATTTTTTCACATATACTCAAGCCTGATTTAAAAAATCTGGGATGCAGTGTAGAATGGCGATACAGTCAGAAAGCAATGACCTGCAAATCTCTTAACTGTCTCTTAACAGTGAAAATATTTGCTGAGCCTTAATTTGAATGTAGCAACACATCTCAAAAAGCTGAGGTGGTGAAATCCACAGGCTGGAAAAGTAAGGCCCAGTAAAAAAAAACATGGAGGATAAAGTTGCAGCTAACAAAAGGAACTAGCAACAGGTACTTAACATGATTGGTTATAATAAAAAGAATCCTTAGAGAATTAGATTCTATTAGACAGGCAGAGCTTTAGCCATCAGCAAAAAGTGTGTCAACAGATTGTTTAAATATCTTATAACAATGATGCAAGTAGTAAAATTGTAAGAACATACTGTATTTCATCATCTAAAGCACGTAATATGAAAATATTCTGGACAATCTGTATGTGAAGGACACAGCTGACTTTCAGTATGCCTGTGATTTTGGGGCAGTGCAGATTTTTCTGGATCTAAATGGACTGAGTCGAAGTAGAAAACTCATGGACTAGAGAATAAAGGGACCATAGGACTTGTTATCAGCACACGGTTAAAAAAGCCTGCATCCCTGATAGGACGTGGGTGTTAGTGCATCACTGCTTTCATGATGTGCTGTCAGACACATCAGACATTTATTTTTAACAATGGGATCCACCGTGCCTCTTATTGTACCGCAAAGCGAAATCAGACAGACATTTGTCTAAAAAAGGGAAGTTTTAAAAAGAAAAAGTGAAAACTGAATATATGTTCATCAGGTGGTCATAAAGATAACACCAGTGAAAGGCTTTCATTGGTCTCATATGTCATATTTATTAACACATCCACCATATCAATTTAAATATTCATTCATTCATTCATTCATTCTTTACTGGGTTAATATAAATATATGCTTCAAAAACATTTCAACTCATTTTCTGACAGAATGTAAAAAAATATTTCAAATCATCTCCTGGGAGTTATTTGCTTCTTAATATTTTTTCCTTGTGCAGATTAATACAACTCATGTAAGAAGTCATCAATACATTCAGTGTACATGCTTTCTTTGCAATATTCTTCTCCTCTTCCTCCCTCAGTCACAATCACAGCTCTGTTCAAAACTAACTTCCGGATGGATTTCCCTTTCGACCTGCAGGAGCTTCCTGCGTTTGCAATTATAGGGTAAGGGTATTTGTGTTTGTTAAGATGTTGTTCTTAGTGAGCCCACGCGCAAGGTTTCAACATCTAGTTTCACTTCTGTTTTAGGATCGCATGCGGCTTCCTGGGAGCTTTCTTTGTTTACCTGAACAGACAGGTGGTTCTCTTCATGAGAAGACCAACGGCTCTCACACGCTTTCTAACCAAACAGTAAGATCCCAACACACAAGCTCAAAAAAAACGCTCCGGTGTAAATTAATGTGCCACTTTTTCTTAAAACCGCAGTGATTCTGGTTGCAGACACTGTTCCCTGAAACTAAAACCATTTGTACATTTAAATCCAATTCCTCTTAATGTATTTCAGCTCCACTCTCTAAACTCATCAGTCTCAGAACAGCGGCCAGAACAGCAAAAAAGCGTTATCAACCTCTCAGCTTGTTTATTTGCTGTATGGAGAGATTCACTTATTCTCTGAGACTCAACAGTCAGGGAACATTAGTCTTTACCATTAAAAAGAGGAGCTCTGCGGCACCAAGAGAGTCATACAATCAGTGCTGCTTCACACTCAGACACACACTCTTATTTATATGGCAAGTAATGTTGTAGGTTTTTAAAGAAACACTGTTCCTGTTAATGATGTCTTTATGTCCGTGTTTGTGTGTACTCCCAGTCGTTTGATCTATCCAGGTGCGGTGACGCTGATCATCGCCACCTTCACATTTCCTCCTGGGTTTGGACAGTTTATGGCTGGAGAGGTGAGACTCCATCTTTCACTGACTTCTTTCTGATGTTCTTATGATTTTGTGGAGTTTGGGAAAGGTCAGTGGGGTTTGGGTGTGTAATTTATGACATATTTGGGTGGAATATCAAGCCATAATTTTATTTTTTATAAGAAAATGAAATGGGAACTTCACCGATTCAAAAGTGGTGCTAAGAAGTGCTAAAAGGAAAATGTTCAAGAGGAAGCTGTGTGAATTAATATGAAGCATGTATGGCATGTTTGGGAGTAGCAGCAGTCGAATGTTTGTGTCTACAGAGGTAGCCCTGTCCATGTCATGCGAGGGGAACTTTTGATTATTTTAAGCCTTACATATAGCTACTCTTAGCTCAGAACTGTAACCATTACGTTCACGTAATAGTTAAAGTATGGCAACATATGGAAACAATTAAGCTCAAGTGGAGCTAAGTTGTGAATCTGTTACATATTATTCCTCTGATAAATGTCGGTATTTCACCTTATGTCATGAGATTGTTTCAGCAGACTGTTGAAGCACAGCGTTGGGCATAGGTTATTTGCATTTTATTGGATCCAAGATCCAGGTCAACATTATTGTCCCACTAGAAGAAATTTATCATGGGCCTTACTGCAGACACAAAGTGTTGGAAACTAGATTTAGATTTTGAATATCAAAACAATGTTTTTTGTATATTGCTTCGTTCTGTTTATCATTCTGGTTGCTTTGTTTCTGTTGAAGAGCCTGGAAGTATGACAGACAGGACTGTTTCTGTGCAGAAGGGTTTTGAAAATTTAATCTATTGTCAGTTTCAGTGAATCTGCTGAATCCAGAGTGTAAGGTGTTGTGTTCATGTTCTTCATGTTCAAACCCAGTTTCACTGTGTGTCTGTTTCCTCTGGCAGCTGATGCCCAGAGAATGTATCAACTCCCTTTTCGATAATTTCACCTGGACCAAAATCTCAGGGTCCGCTGCTCCTCCTGGCCTCGGGCGCTCCTCTGCGTGGCTTCATCCTCATGTCAGCGTCTTTGTCATCCTCCTCCTTTTCTTCGTCATGAAGGTATCTCACATCCCACCTTGTTGTGCACACTTGGTGTTGACTTGTAAAATATAGCATGAAAGCCCACTGGGACTTTGCTAGATCCTACGTTGATCCTGTTTTTGTGTTGCAGTTCTGGATGTCAGCAGTTTCCACCACAATGCCCATCCCCTCGGGTGCCTTTATGCCAGTGTTCATATTAGGTAAGAGGATTTTGTAATATGAGAGCAGTGTCTCGTGCTGAGCTCCAGTTCAATTTGTCTTCACCAGCATGCCTTATCTCTTTCCTCAAGGAGCTGCTTTCGGCCGCCTTGTTGGAGAGATCATGGCCACTCTTTTCCCAAATGGAATACTCTTTGATGGGATAGTCTACCGCATACTGCCGGGAGGATACGCTGTCATTGGTCAGTGTCCTAAACTTTATGTGTTCTCAAAGGTTTTGAGTAAAATGTATACATTTTCCAAAATTTAGAAAGATGTCATGACAACAATCAAGATGGACTAGTAAATTAATTTTACTGTAAATAAAAAAGGACATCAAATTGCCATAAACTTACAAGATAATAACAATGAAAATAATAATAGTAATAATAAATGTTGAAATCCAGATTTCTTTTTTTGTTTTGTTTTAAATGATATATTTCTCAATATATTTTCAGTTTTCCCTTCCACCTCTGTTTTACTACTATTCTACAGCTAGTCATTTTGCAGGCGCTTTTACCTAAAGCGACTTATAACTGACCTTGAGAACAACACAAGCAAGAGATCAAACAAAAGGGGACATCATGGTTAAGTGCTGGTCAGACTGCTGAGTTCAGTTGGACACAGGTGCTGCTGTGGAGTGCTGGAGGCTGTGCTTTTTTGTTTTTTTTTGCTGACAACATTCAGCATTCTAACCTAGTCAGAAGCAAAATTATTCTAAATTATTCATCTGTTTCTCTGAACATCTATTAGTTATTTTTCTGATTTTGGCCTTTATGGTGTCTGTAATGTTAGAACATGTTGCACCGGCTGTCTTTTTCATCATCCTCATTCATCTTCTTATTCTTGGTGTAACTGCTTTACCAGAAAGAGAAAAGGCATTAAAAACACATAGACTAAGATTCTCCCACTTAGAAATGATTTATACTTGTTTACGCCTCCATAATGTTTGACCTTGACAACACTTTCTCATATCGGTGCAGTATTCATCACTGGACAAGTGTTTTCACATTTTTCCTCCTGTGCACAACTGCACAGCATTTGTATTCTTTGTTCCTCATCACAGAAAGTGAGACGGTGTCATGAATTTTCATGCTCTCTATTTTCCACTATTTACAACTACATGACACTTTTTTAAATAAGAAAATAAAGATTTTCTTATGTTCAGTGATAGTGAACAAATATTGATGTGTCCCATCATGTGGCCTGTGTTTAATGTTGATTTAATTGCAAACATATGGGGCAAATGCAAGTTAACTTTCACTGTAGTTGCTGCCTATCAAGCAGAAAAATTCCATAAAGTATGAAGATTTTTACAGAAGCCGAGAAAGGTCGTGCTCAAGTGTTTTTTTCATCATTGCTATCTTGTCATGATGGGATAATTATCTTGTTATTTCAGGCAAACACACATTTTTTTACGTAATCTCACGATCAAAATTATTGTTTTCCCATGATAATGAGATAATTATCCCATTATTAGAATAACACAATGAGATAACGGATTCATCTTAGTGTGTTCAATAGTGTTGCTCACAATAAAAATGAGTGCAGGGTCTCGATCCGTTTCTTTGTCTTCTTTAAACCTTCCCAATACTGTAAGAACTCCAGCTGAAAATGTCCAGTGCTTCAGATCAGTGGTCCTCCCTAGATGATATCTTTTCTGTTTTGATGGATGAATTCATGTTTTAACAAATCTTAACAATCATCACAACATAAATGATCCTGTTATCACGAGAAAACGGTCCTCACAATGTCCAGATAACAAGAAAATTAACCCATTATCTCGGCATAACCACTGGAAAAAAGTAAGAGAGGAATACAGCCACTTTCGACTTCCATAGATTTTGCCAGATTCTGATGGAAATTATCATAAAGAGGACTAAGCACAGACATAGCGAAGACTGAAAAGCTACTCGCAAGTGGGTAAAGCCAGAGGCAACACTCAAAGGGGGAGTTTGAGTTTTTTCAAGAGGATTATTTTAGTTTCATAGGGGGGATTCAGATCATGTGTCTCAGAATGGAATGTGCTGTTCCATGCATTAAACTGCAGAAACACAACAGTAATTACCAGACAGATAAGGTAACAGCAGCTGAAATAACTAACATTTACCAGCAATCCCAGTCATACAGGTCAGCAGCTTTTAGATCATTTTTGTTAGAATGAGCACAGAATTTTAGGCCACATGAGCTTCTTACCACAAACACATACTCTGTTGGGTGAATAATGATATGGAGGAACAATATTTGTCCCCTCAGCACATACTCCATACATGATGTGTTTCCTGCCAGGTGCAGCAGCGATGACGGGCGCCGTCACACACACGGTTTCCACCGCAGTAATCTGCTTTGAACTGACCGGTCAAATCTCCCACATCTTACCCATGATGGTGGCGGTCATTCTAGCCAACATGGTGGCCCAGGGTCTGCAGCCCTCTCTGTATGACTCCATCATCCAGGTGAAGAAGTTGCCCTACCTGCCTGAGCTAGCCCTCGGGCACATCAGGTAAAAACAAAAGCTTTCTTTTGCTTTTCTATACAGCGGTACAGTCATTGAGATAAACGTGGTCTTCATGTTAGTGTCACTGCTTCCACAGTAAGTATAACATCTTCGTGGAGGACATCATGGTGCGCAAAGTGAAATTCTTGTCTTCTCAATCCACCTTCCGGGAATTAAACCACTTGCTAGAGACAACAACCCTGAAAACCATCCCGCTGGTCGACTCTAAAGGTTGGATGACTTACATCACCATGCTGGTTCTTAATGCCTCTATCTTGCCTTTTAACAGCTTAGTGTTAGAGGATTAGACCAGGTTAATGAACAGCATTAATGTGTCTTTTTCCAGTAGAGCTCAGCCTTATTCATCTTTAGTCATTTTCCAGGCTTTGTGCTCAGCTAAACTAACTCCCTTCTTAAAGCCAAGAGAGTAAAAATGTGTCCTAATCTCAAACTATACTCCTGATATTCTGCAGAATCAATGATTCTCCTTGGCTCCATCGAGAGGACAGAGCTCCAGGCCGTCTTAGACTGGTGGCTCTCACCAGAAAGGCGGGTCTTTGAAGGTGGTCAGAGTTCACCAGGCCAGGGCTCCAAAGTCAGCTGGGAGTCCTTCACCTTTGTAGATGAGGAGAAAGAAGAGGGCACAGATAAGGTGGAAGAAATTACTCAGAGCTAATTGTCGTCCATTTGCCTCTTAAAGGGGAAGTTCAGTATTTTTCAGCCTGACCCTTTTGTCTAGCACGATGTATGATCATTTACTCACCCGGACAGTTTTGGAGTAACTTGAACTTCTTCAGAAGATGCTTAGATCCACTCGCGATCAGCATAAATCCATGTAATGGGAGCGTTCAGGGCAGGTGCCATATTATCTGCCATAAAACTCTTTCATTTTACCAATGTGTTGTTAGAAAATGCTTACAGGTTATGGAGG
>JAVQJG010154454.1:0-10306 GCA_036024015.1 Craterocephalus amniculus
TGCAGCTGGTGCTGCAGCGGCTTGTGATTATATTAGTTAATATAGGCAGGAGGAACTCCGGGGGAAGCTGAAAACCTGAGGTACTCCGAGCGATGTTGCAATTCTCGTGTAATGAGTCCAAGCTGCGGCAAAGTCGCTGTGCTGGTGGTAGGGTGCCAGGCGCAAAGCGCAGCGCATCCGCTCCTTGGCGCTTGCTCGCCCTTGCCGCATGCGGTTGGTTTTGGGGGTGAGCTACCGCATGGCTGTTTGTTGCCGCGGAAGCCACGTGACGGTGCAACAACAACAGACAGGGGAGGGGGAGGGGAGGCGCTGCTCCGTGCTGTGTGACAGCGCAGCGCTTCTCTCAGAGAATTTACTTTGATCTATCCGCCTGCGCAGCAGTCAGTGCGCGCAGGAGAGGTGGCTTGAGTATCGATATTTTACATGGGTATCGTTTGATATCAATATTAGTATTTTGTACCGATATTATCGATACTAGGATCGATACGCCCACCTCTACTTAAAGGTGGGAACAGAGTTTTGTAGCTCGTTCCACCATCGTGGACAATAGAGGCTTGATGGCCATGGCCTTCCAAAAAACCCCTCCATAAACTTGAATTGGTTCAGAACTCGGCTTCCCGCATAATAACTCCTTATCCCATCACATCACCCTCATCCTCCAGAATTTCCACTGGCTCCCGGTTGCATATCGCATCCAGTTCAAACTCCTCCTGTACACCTTTAAGGCCATATCCAACCTTGCCCCCCCGTATCTCTCTGATCTCCTCCACATTGCCACCCTATCCTCCTCCTCCATTCACCTCACTGTGCTTCCCTTCCGACTCAGTACTATTGGGGCCAGAGCCTTCAGTCGCTGTGCCCCCCCACCTGTGGAACTCACTTCCACCCTCCATTAGCAACACTGACTCCCTCCTCGCCTTAAAAAGTCAGCTTAAAACCCACCTGTTCAGGTCTGCCCACCCCACCTGCTGAAATCGCTACACACCTGATCGCTTCTACTAATATATTTTATCTGATGTTATTTTTTGATCTGCTGACTGTTTCTATTATTTTCTTACGATGTAGAGTGTCCTTGAGGGCCTGAAAGGCGCTTATAAATAAAATGTATTATTAGTATTATATACTACAATGTTACCACATTACTACTAGTGCTACATAATTGTTACATTTGTTTTTCTCTTGTTTCTGTGTGTTCTAGGCCACTTACTACTCAGTAACTTTAAATTTGGTCAGTTTTTTCCTTGAGATATCCAGTGTTAGTACTGTACCATTAACCAGTTATTCCTATATTACTGTCATATTGCTCCCATAGCATTACCACCTTATTTCTAAGGTGTAATGTAAAGTGCTACTAGTATCTGTTTTAATGGTTTCCAAATAGAATATATAAACTGGACGAGTAGTATGAAGTAATATCGCCAAATTTTTGTGGACTTTTATGGACCTTTTTGCTCAAACGCCCTTCAACATCACTGTAACAGAATTGATGGGGATCGAGATTCACCCCACATCCCCGGCAGAATGATGAATATCAAAAAAGTGTTGTGGGGAGTTAATCAGCATGAAGGTGAGTAGAAAATTAAGGTACATCATTCTGAGGGTGAAGTATTCCTTTAAAATGGTTCCAGAGAGCACTACACAGTTTTTTGCATTCAATTTAACACACCGCTGCATGGGAGTAACTATTACAAATCTTGTTCCAAGAGTCAGAGAAAGCCAGAATTTAAAAAAAACAACTGAGAAAACAGGCCCTTCTCCCTCAGGTCATTCCAAAGCCACACCTCTAAAACCTGTGCACATGCACTGCCCTGATCAGCTGTAGGAGCAACAGTTTTTTTCAGCGCTGAATCACAGGTAATAAATGTTTTCATCAAGACACACATACATACTGAAGTTGCCACCATCTCAGAAATGCGATGCCAATGTTAATTTGCGTATGTGCGGTCTCCTTGTCATATGCATATTTTTGCCTTTTCAAAAAAACTTTTTTTCCGTCTTGCTTTCCATTGTGCTTGGCTTAAGCGGGGCACGCACACTGCTCCTGCGTACGGTGGGTCCGAGGGGTTAGGCTCCACTTCTGCCATTCCTGCTATTTCCTCCTTTTCCTGCTACATTCGGTGATGCGCAGGTAGTAAGTGCATGGTAGTGAGTCGTAACCAGGAAGAAGAGGCAGTAACTCAGCCAATTACAGCCAAACCATTGGGTCAAACCAGTTCAGACCAAATGTTTGATTTGCCAACCTTTTTCAAGAAATTCATTAGAACAGCTGGATGGAATTTTTTGCTCTTTTTTTAATTTCATCCAAGGTTATTTGCTGTTTGGGTGGGACAGGTATCAATCAGGGAAAAAAGTGTATCTACAGTAGAGGGTATCTGGAGAAGATTGTATACCGTGCCTTTAATACTGATTTACAGTTGTGCTGAAAAGTTTACATACCCTGGCATAGAGTTTTCACAGCAAGACTAAAAGGGGCCTTAGTTTCACATTTACCTAATTCATCCTGTGGGCCAGATTGAACCCTCTCGGAGAGCAGGTTTTAGACCTCTGATGCTGGGAGCATGTTAGTATGTTAGCAGATACAACTGAGGGTTATCAGTAACAAAATATCAACAATTCTGCATTATTTCCTTTATTAAGTGACATACAAAACATTATGCTTACCATTTCATAGTCAGGACTGGGGGTTTTTGCCTTCAAACAAGAAACCAGTTGGGGTAAAGAAGACATCCTGAAAAAAAGAAAGATTACAGTGTCAGTGTAGTGTCTATGACCCATATTGGTCAGATCGGTCATTTGAAGTGATAAAAATTCTGACCTTCTGAGACTAAAATTTTCATATAAAGATGTTACCAAATATGATGAAGTTGAGCTTAATAACTGCAAATTCAGACATTTGTCTGCTGCCTCTGACATTGCAGGAAGCACACATGACAAAGGAATGCACCCCTCCACAGATTTATGCTTCAATTTAAAGTACAAAGGTCTAGTTTTCCTCAATCTGCTTTGGGCTCTTCTCCACAGCAAGACATGAATTTACTTCCTGCACCAACTCAACTGTCGATGATAGCATAGAACAAAGTTAAATTAACATTGAAATAAGACTTATTAATCTGATCTGATTAATAAGATGTTGCTTTAGTGTTTCTGTAACATTAAGGGACCATTAAAAAATCTGCTATTACTTAATAACTCAAAGGTTTGTCTCACTTAAACTCATCTTCTTTCCTTTTTGCAATATGCATTATTCTAACAAATATGTTTTTTGAATGGGCAATAGTGAGAAATAAATCAATCCTACACTGAATTCAAAAATTGCTATGTCAAGAACTAAAGGTTTATTTTCAACTGGAGTATTGCATGGCTTCACCTATCTCTCCGAGTTGATCTCCAGCAATGTAGTTACAACCCAGTCTGGCTACACTTTCGTGTACATTTGTGTGCATTGTCGCCCCCCTCCTGCCATATAAAAGGCTACAGCCATGGCAGCATGTATTTTTTTACCTAAGCAAAGTGGCAGAGAGCAAACCAGAGCGTACGCCTGAAGATGAGCAGGATCTGACAATACAGTAGGAGCCATATAGAGGTTCCCATCCAAGCTGGCTGCCCACACTTTCTCCTGGGTGTGACTAGTTAGGACCGAGCACCGAAGGTGGTGTGAAGGCCTATTGAAATGCAAGTGTTTCTCGTTTTTCTCCTTTTTGTTTCTTCCGCCTAGTCATCTGCATTTTGGGGGGCCTGAACATATCTGAAAACTAATGAAAACTTGCGTACCTCCCCAAAAGGAATCAGAAAAATTTAAGAATTTTGGGGTTCCGTAAAGGTGCGAGGCGTCCTGCTCGACGGCGGCTAGAATCGATGCCCCTCCTCTGAGTGTGAGGTAGACACATGAAAATTGGTACGCAAGTAGAACTCATCGAGCCAGACAAAAAATCCTCTTGGAGGAGCCGCCTAAACCCAACAGGAAGTGAGCTATTAGGGGTACCCAAACTGCCATTTTGGTGGGACAAAGAGCAATAATTCAACCTAGAAATTATCAATTTTTGCTTTTTGCTCCTCTATCTCCTCCTAGGGATATGATCGTAGAGCTTCCAAAATTTCACCAGATGTTCAGGACAAGATTGTGATAAAAAGTTGTGTGAATGGTTTTTCCAGTGGGTGTGGATGTGGCGGTCCCTCAAAGTTTGATGTTTTGCCATCAAACAGGAAGTCGGCATAACTTTCACATACAAGCAGGTATTTGCACAAAATTGATCACATATGATGTCAGTCCCATTCTCAACATGAGATTTTGTCAAAACGCCAAAGCCCCGCCCCCGGCGCCGCCCTTGCTGTCTTAACTGAATGGCTCAGTTCAGTGAAACATATTTTTAAGACTATTTATGGCATTTTGACATCATCCTTTGTCTACAAGCCATTTAAACAAGATCTTTATATACTTGGTTTTGTTCTTCTGAAATTATTTCAGGATGAGCACAAGTTCATAATTATCAGTAGTTAAAGGAGCTAAAAGCGAATTTTTTCGTCGCTAGGTGGCGTACTGTGGAGCTGTCTCAAACCAAAAAAAATGAAATTATATTTCAAATTAAAAGTATCAAACAGGAAGTCAGTAACTCCATTTCCGAGGTCATGAAAGATCTAATTTCAGACATTTTTCCCCATCAGTTGAAGATGTGATTCCTGTATCAAAAGGTCATTATCACTACTCAAGAACATAGCTCATTTCGGTGAAACATATTTTTGAGACTTTATGGCATTTTGAGCATCCATTGTTAACAGGCCATTTGAACAAGATCCTTGTAGAGATGTTTTTGTTCTATTGAAATTATTTCAGGATGACACAAGTCCATTTTCATCAGACGTTATCAACCTGAACTCAGCCATCTAGAGAAAGATGCCATTTTTTGTCCTCCTTTCTACTTTTTTCAGCTTTTTTTGTGCTTAGGGCAACATTTTCACAATCTAGTCCTAGAGATTTAGTCTTATTAGCCTGAAACTTGTTTGGGATCATCATGAGATCCTTAAGATCAAAAGTAATCAGGATAATTTCCCTAAGTTATAGGGCGTATCCGTCTGGCCCTGTACATGTGGAGACCTTGAAGTGCTGATTTCACTGTGACAGCAGGGGTGGTGAGGAAATGGTGCATGCAGCAGTATGACATTATGCGTGGCTGCAGCTGGAGGTCGTGCGGGGACACGGCTGTGCAATAGGCCGAGCAGCGCCAGAAGTTCGAGGGCCTCCATCGGCGCTTGCAGCTTTAATTTTATGTGGAAATCCACCCGTACCGTACCGTCTTCTTCCGCTTATCCGGGGTCGGGTCGCGAGGGCAGCGGCCTCAGCAGGGAAGCCCAGACTTCCCTCTCCCCGGCCACATCCGCCAACATCTGGGGGGATCCCGAGACGATCCCAGGCCAGCCGAGAGATATAATCCAGCCTGTCCTGGGCCTACCCCGTGGCCTCCTCCCGGTGGGATGTGCCCAGAATACCTCCCGAGGGAGGTGTCTAGGGGGCATCCTGACCAGATGCCCAAACCCGACCCCTACAGCCCCTCCAGTGGGTAGTGGGTCCACTGAAGGGGGTTTGTGTGGCCTCTTCAGGCTAAGCCCGGCAGAACCCCATGAGCTAAGGCCCGGGCGCTCGCTCCCGTGCCCCACCCCCAGGCCTGGCTCCAGGGGGAGGCCTCGGTGACCCGCGTCAGGGCAAAGGACACATAGTTCCACAGTACACATTGTCTTATTCTTCATATGGGTCTTCAGTCCGCCCTTAGTCTGGTTCCCTGCCGAAGCAGGGAACGAGCAAACCCCTCCACCACATTAAGGTGGCGGCCCAGGGAGGGGGGAACTCCAACCATTCAATGAAATACAGGACATGACCAGGAGATGCCTCTTCCCTAGAAGAATTCATCACATAAAACCAGAGGCAGCATTTACTGTAAAGCGCCATTTTGGTGTTGGAAAAACCAAGATTACACACTTTTATTTCCTCAGCAAAGGAGGTTATGTTACTGTATATCCACGGTTTGTCTGTTTGTTAGTTAGCTACATACTCAAATATTTATGAACAAAGCTTGATAAATTTTCTGAACTTGTTGGGAATGCCAAAACAAATAAATTTTGTTGATGATCTGGAAGAGTGCTTTTCTAGTTTAAGAAGTGCAACTATAAAATACACACTGTATTGGCTGCTGGAGATGTACTGGCAATTGTTTTATCTGGAAATAAATTATTGTACCTTATACCTCCTGTCAAGTTTTGGTCACAATTCATTAACTCTAAATCTACAAAAACTAGTAGGCTACCTGTACTGTACTATCACACCAACTGGCATTTTGCCATATTGCAAGCCAATCCGGTCTCCAGGAAAACCGTGTTAAGTGACACAAAATGTAATCTAGATATTGACTGTGCGTACCAGCAGAATTTCCTCGTTTTTTTTCTCGTGCTATTCAGAACTAATATCAAACTAATGTATTTCAATTGGAAGTTAATTTCATGCATGCAAGCAGACAGTCAAATGCCACGGTGCACAGAAGGGCTTTCATTTAATTTACTTTCTGAACACTGACATCAGCTAAATACAACAGTTTATTTTCCAGAGACTCCTCATAATCATATTGCATATTGAACTCACATATTAACCCTCTGAAAACTAGGCCTACTAAATTAAATAGAACCGGTGTCCAGTTTGGGGTGGGGAATCCCCATTTGGCGTAGACTAGACAGTGTGTGTGGTGGTGGATTCCATAGGCTCTATCCGCGTTGTATTTTACAGCGCTGGTCCGAGTGGTTTGTGGATCTGCAAATAAGCCTATAAAGTTTGGTTTCGGCGAGATCTTAGATAGCGAAGGAATCCCTGTGATTTGCTTTTGCAAAAAGACCAGGTTAGAGTTAAGCACATGAGCCAGTGAGTTGTCCCGTGATAAGGCTCATTGGGAGTTCTGAGTCTATGAAAAGTCAATTACTGTGATCTATTATTAACAAGACCAAGTATACATGGGTAATTCAAAAGGAAAAATACAGCAAAGTTGCAACTTTGTTAAACCAGAATCTAATCTGGAGGTTTTTATGAAAGATAAATATGGGGATGTGTCTTGCCAATACATGACGTTTTGGTGTGAAAAGTTTGGTTTTCCTGAGGGTGGTTCACTGAGTAGAACGCAGCTCGTAAAGTTGCGCGAGGGTTTGTGAACAAAAAAGAAAAAATGTTGCAAAAACACAAGGTTAAAAGTGGGGGCATTACAACTAATGGATAATATGAATGCTTCTTTGGAGATGTGGGAAAAAAAGCGTGATAAGAGAGAAAGGCAGTTGTGTCAATTAGCTATGACTTGTTTAAAAATAACTGATGATAAAATGACTGGCTTGAAAGTAACTGATGATAAGAAGCCAGATGATAAAGAAAAATATATTGGCCAGTCTAATGCTGCTACTTCTTCTCTACCCTGGCCTACAGCAACTGTGGAGGTCTGAGGTCGATCCGACGATGGACTCTGCCCCTCCGCCCTATCACCCGCCTCCTGCATCAGCCCCTCCAAATGACATCCAACCAAAACTGCCTCAACAAACTGTGGGAGGACCTCCAGGTGCTGCCGCTCAACCACTTCCACAAAATGCCAACCAACCCAGAGCAACGGAAGCAGTCGCCGTCCCTCAACTTGGCCCACCTCAGCACCCATCAGAACAACTGAAGGAGCCTCTGCCAGCCCCTTATCTACAACCCCATCCACTCCCAATCCAACAACAACAACAACTAAACTCTGGGGGACATTCAACACACTTATCCTCACCATATGAAAGTTCCTTCACTTCTCTGCCAGCCTCTGCTGAACCCATGAATCCTACTTTCAGTCCGAGAAACCTACGCCAAAGACCTACCAAGCCCACTGAAATCTTCCTTTTGCTGAGGTTCAAGTCGCTGGACCTCAAGGTCGACCTGCCTTTGTATACCGCCCATGGACAGTTGACGATGTCAATCTTGCCTCCAAGCATCTCCCCAAACCAGAAAAAGTTGGCACAGTCCTGGCTGATGCATTTACAAGCTTCATCAGAGGTTATGTTCCCACCTCATCAGAAATGAGCCGTGTCCTTATACATCTGTTTAGTCCAGCTCAGTTCGCCAAGCTCAGAGACCAGTTTACAGACCACCACCAACCTGCCACTCTAGGATGGCCCACAGCTGTGGCTGGTGATGCCGGCAACCCGGATTACTTAGCCTACCGCAACTGGGTTACTGACTTCCTGCAGGCCCTCCGAGATAGCAGTGACCTGTGATCTCTCCAAAGTCACTTCATGCATCCAGAAGCCTGATGAACCTGCAGAGGAGTTTTTAACGTGTCTTCAACAGGTGTATGATGATCACAGCGGGATGACCAAGCCTGCTGATTACCCAGGCAACGCCATGACTTCCTACGAAAGCCATCTTAAACAGTACTTCATTGATGGACTGTATTCCCCTTTGGGGGACATGCTTAAGCAAAATTGTGTTGGCTGGAGCAAAGCCTCTTTCCATCTAGAGGAAATTGTACACCATGCTGTACATTAGCAGAAAAAACACTGTGCGCAGCTAACCCAGAGCAAGAAGAGGGCTCCACTTCGCCTCCTCAGCATGCCTGGCCCTGCCCACAATGTTGCTGCCACACCACCAAATGCTGCCTGTGACGTTTTGGGTGATGCCTGTTTCCATTGTGGTCAACGTGGACATTCGGCCCCAGATTGCCCATACAGGATGAGATGCCGTGGCCAAGGGACAATGAGAGGTGGATTCTGAGGCAGAGGACAAAGACCTTCCTTTAACCCATCCTACCAACTACCAACGCAGCAGGCAGACTGAGGGGTGACGCAGGGTATAGTTTCAGAGGTCGGCTCGGCGCAGGACCTGCTACAAACAGATAAGTCTGCTAACACACTGATTTGCACACAGAATGATGTAAAACGCAAACATACACCTTTTCTTTATCCAACGGAGGCCAGTATTCTTAAACTTCCGCTTGTTTCTATTCGCATAAATGGGAAGAAGATTGAATTTGTTGCTGATTATGGAGCTACTTATTCAGTTATTAGATTTTCTCAACTGCCAAACACTAGGCTTAGTAGGAGGTATTTATACTGGTGCTAGTGGCGCTCAGGTTAAAGAACATTTCACTGTTCCCCTCTCATGTTCTTTTGATAACCTTCCTTCATTTAAACAATCTTTTTTTATTTTCTGATTGTTGCCCTTAAAATCTTTTGGGACGTGACCTCATGCTTTCTTTGGGCATTAGCCTTTATTCAACACCAAATGGCATGCAGGTTTCCACTGCTGCGAATGAAGTCATTGAAGCGCACCTCCATGTGGGTTACACCGCTGCATTCCTTTCGTATGACCTACCGAAACAACTCATGTACTGGAGCAGTAGATGGGACCATACACACCACTCCAACCAATCACGCTGCAGAGAAATATTATTATTATATTATATTATATTATATTATAATATATTATATCAGATATTAATAAAGGAATTCACACATCACAGAACACAAAATAAAAATTGTATATTATAAACATTTTTAGTTTAAAATAATTTTGATAAAATCTCAAATTTAATCTGTTAAATAAAAATGTGTTGTTTATCAAAATGCATAGTTACAGCTAAACTCATGTAAGGTGCAGCTGCTGTATGGTATATGCAGTCTTAGGGCTCAGGGTTAATCAGACAGATTGCTTGTGGGAAGAAACTCCTCTACCTCAGTCTGGCTTTCAGGCAGCAGCCTGTTACTTTTCAAACTGGCATCATCATTAAACTATATTATTAAACATCATTGTTAAACTTTATTGTGATAAATATCGATCAATATTTGAAAAATTATCACATCCATTTTTCTGCCATATTGCCCAGCCCTATATGTAAGATTGTGATGAAATAGAAATCATCATTTTATAATAAAAAATTGTGATATGATATTTTTGTCATATTGCTTACCCCTAATTTTAATACCAACATTTTTTTTAATTATGTAAATGTATAAAAAGGATTACCATGGGTTGGTGGCGAGGCGTTTAACTGTTTCTTCTCCATCATCCTCCAGGAGATCAGCAAATGCTCTTTCCAGGTCTTCTAACTGATGAATACGGTGGTCAACGCATTCTTCAAACTCCCCCTTTAATTGTTTATTATTGGAAAGAGGAAGCAGGAAATTACTGTCACTGAAATACCCTAAAGCCCCTCCCTGACGGACGTAATTTGGGGCGTCCGTTCCAAGCGTCTTCATGCGTCGCTGCCTTCATACTTCCATGCGTCGTTTCTGTTGCTACGGCTAACCTCCGCTA
>JAVQJG010154518.1:0-11546 GCA_036024015.1 Craterocephalus amniculus
CACACACACACACACACACACACTCCCACACACACACACACACACACACACACACACACACACACACACACACACACACACACACACACACACACACACACACATTACCATCTGACCCATAAATCACAAATTAACAAACAGAGCTGCACCTCTCTACAAGCATTCACTTCCTCTGCTGACAAACAAACATCCACACCAGTTCATGCATATTCCATCTATGTTATTTTCCATGTGCCGGAGGGACTGGGAATGCTGGGAATGCCCAGAATCGTTAATGATCTTCAGCAAAGAAAGGAGTTTTGAGGATGAGTAGTCCTTTGCTAAAGATTTGATGACGTTGCATGCGAGAAACCAAACAGTTGCAGAATCTCTGTTTTGCTCTCAACAGGCTGAATGAATCGATGAACGATGAAAGGAGTCCACATCCAAAAAAAAGTCTGTGCTTGATTATTCAGTTTGCAAATAAGGAGGGGAAAATTCATTGTTGTTTTCACATTAACCACAATTTCCTCCATTTTTCCTCCTTTCAGCAAATAATTGGGTCATTTTGTCTCATACATGCAGCGATGTTCCTCCTTAATCATTATCCCACATGCTGCATGATGCTGTTAACACACACCCTCCTGAGTGCAAAAGAATACGTCTCTGTGTGAGAGATCAGCATCGGTGAACTCATCACCTAACCTGGTGCAGGAGGAAGCAGCCTGCAACAGAAAATGATGTAAGCATTGGGGCGGGGTGATATGCTTTCCTCTCTATTTGGTTCTAGATTTTAGTTTGCTTTATTAACCCCAGAACATGTGAAAAAAATTATTCAGGAACCATAATTGCCCCCAAAACTTCACATCACATAGGTTTTCTTCAGCAAAAAAGTTTAGAATCAGCTGAAAATGAAGCATGTGGAGAACACAACCAAGCAGCCAGACCGTCATTCTGCTGATAGAATGACTGACAAGACAAGCAAAAACAAAAAACAAAAAAGGTTATTAATAAATAAACAAACAAACAAATAAATAAATACATTTTGAAATAAAAATCTTTTTTTGGGAAAGAAAATTTAATCTGAGGAACACAACCAAGCAGCCAGACCATCATTCTGCTGATACAATGAGTTACAAGACAAGTAAAAACAAAAAAAGCAATAAAATAAGGGGGAGGGAGGAGATGATCATGTATCATGCATGATCAGACGTCTTACTTTTCAACCTTCACACCAAAGAAGTTCAGCTTGTTAAATAGCCAAGCTTTATTCTTCTCCCAGAAAACCAGCCGGGAAAAAAAAAAGATTAAACATATTTATGCTTTTTTTCCCTCTCACTGCACTTGTTGCTGCTGTTTTTGCTGGACACAGCGACACCCTACTGTCACCATTTATCCCAACGGAACTTCCATCCTCTACCAGACCAGCCAATCCTTGAAGCCGGGTAACAAAGCCATATGAGAGTTTCTCCAAGATCAACAGGAGGCAAGAGAAGAGAAAGCAAGGGAGCCGTAGGACCAAATCTTTAGTATTCACCTTTAAAAGACGGAGGAAAGTTGGAATAAAACAAGCAAACATCAAAGTTCTCGTCAATTCACCCCTAGATTCATGTCTGTTAAAATATTGATGGTATTCTCAGCATGCATTTACTGATCGGCCTATCAAAGACATCAAATTATGCAGCACACTTCAGCCTTATCAGCCAGTTGCCTGCAGCAACAACCAGTATCTGAAGCAATAAGCAGAGCAGCGCTGTGGGCCGGTTTGGAGACACTCGGCTGTGACAGACTCATCCAGCATGACACGGTGTTTTCCTTCGGTAATTTGCAGATGAAAAACATAATTAGGGAAATGGCTGGTGGTGCACCGCAGAGAGGAACTCGGAGGAGGCAATAAGAGCCAGAGGAAGAATAAAACAGACAAATTGTAAGATTCTGTGTCAGCATGTGTTTGGAAGCGGCTGGAGGAGATATGGAAATGATCGAAGCGACGCCACCAAAAGAGCATCGGTAATTGTTTTCCCAAGAATTGTGGACACAAGGGTCGGCCTTGACTCGTGTGGTTAATACATGCGAATCTAAATGTTTTAATGTGTGTGTGTGTTCAGGGTAATAATGCATTTCAAGCCACGGCCCAAACGTCTGCATGTCCTTCACACATCAGATCTAATAAGGATCAGATTAAAACTACTGTATGACTGAAATCAGACATTCATCTCCTCACGTCCTTCTTGATGTCTAAAACACAACAACGTTAGACTGACCGGTCCATCTTTGTTCCAACCCTCACCTCCAGAGGTTTGGGTATGATCCACATGGGTGGAGGAGGTGGAGGAGTCTGATCAGGATGTCTCCTTCTGAATGAGTTTTGATGCAGGTCCAGCTGGTAGGAAACCTGGGAGAAAACAAAGAACTCACTGGAGGAAATATACATCTGTTCTGGCCTCAGAATGCCTCGTTATCCCAGAGGAGCAGCTGGAAAGGCTCACTGGGTTTTCCTTTTCGACCTGTTGCCTAGACAACCCAACCTCAGGTAGAGGGAAGAAACAGTAAGGGGCTCAGAATGTTTATTATTTTGAAAACTGACAGACTTTAGTTACACATCTTACTATCTATCGCCTGAACTCTCTAGCCTCTGTCGCCTGGAACTCTGTCCCGTATCCACAGCAGGGAGGGTGGGTGGCTAGATATCCATAGATGCATCAGCTATGATAGCCTGGATGACAAAGAACTCATGGAGCTGTTCCTGCTTCATTCTTAATGCTGTGTCACACAGGAAGTGACCATTGCGGTGTGTCAGGCTCCACCACTTCGGCTTGCATTTGTGAGAATGGGAAGCGTTCAAGTTGGACCGGTCCAGTCAGAAAGCGGCTTCCTTCCCTGTTTTTGCGAAATGTGTATGGACCAGTAACTGTAAAAAATATGGAAGAACCCTTGATCATGTGAATTATTATTATTGTCATTGGCCAATTTCTATTAAAGTTGTGTTATAGAAGACGTTTCTTTGAACAGTTTTTGCAATATTAGATGCAAATGGGTTAAATGCCTCATGAGGTGTGATTTATTAAAATCTTTATACATTTAAATGTCATTATACATCAGCTTGAAAGTAATGGGGCTTTAAAACATCGACCAATCATTTTTACAGTCACTGCGTGTTTGATTTGTCTATTGGACTGTCAATCACTCTCTGGACGTGCTACAAACACCGTGCACGCTCCAGTCTAATGTTCACAGCAGGTGGCTAACAATCGCTCTGCTAGCAGTTAGCAACGTCTGATGGCAGAGCTAAACGCTGCTAGAGGAGGCGGCAGCAAAAGAGTTTTTTTTTCCGATGTTGCTAAGAAGTGGAGAAAGACGTTACAAGACGTTTCTGACATGATGGCAGGTCAGCTAGACCAAACTGGTGTACGTCATCGTAGGCGTGGCCAGGGAGGGAGCTGAGGTCATGCGCTTTAATAAAAACTCACATACAGTCTCTGCTTTCTGAACAGCCTCAAACCTCTTCTGTAACGCCTTTACGTCAGGAATGACTGACATTCATTTTTATTTATTTACTTGATTGGAGATGCTTCATTGGTCTTTTCTGTTTTCTAAAGAGGCTGGACTCATGGCAGAATATTATCTGATTTTATTTTCAGTTTTTGTAATATATCTAATATAAATGTAAACCACGGTGACACTGTCAGTTAAAACACACACCATTAATGCATGAATTTAATTGGATTATTGAGGAATGTTGTCTTGCATAAAAATGCAGATGAAAACAGAAACTAGCTTCAGGCTGTGAACATGATTTATGAGCAAGTCTCTGGCATTTTAGGGATTTTTAGATTTCAAAGTTGTAGCTTTGGACTGATGCGTCTCAAACATGTGACCAGTGAGAAACATCATCGGTTTAATTCTGATCTGATGTTATATTTTATCATCAGTTAGATATTAATTGTTTTTAGACAACAGGAACATTCCCTTGTTCACACAAGCCTTTGTGTCCTTCCCTGCTCTTGACTCTCTCCCCTTTCCTCTGCTTTGCTTCCAAGCTTGATTGGTTTCCAGCCTTTTAATCCAGGCCTGCTGGGCATTAGATTCCTTTGGTTTCAGATCAGACTATCACCAGTGAGAGCTCTCAATAACGGAGGACATCTGAAGAGCTCGGCATTTTCTCAGCTTCTCTCTGCTGCTTTCATGTTGTTTTGAGCAGACGTGTTTAGAATATGATGGAAGATGAGAGTAGGAAGTCAGGGTAGTGCCCAGACATCGGTCTAACACCTGGAGGATTTATATCAGGCACCACAGTGGCATGTTTTTCTTTCTTTTTTTGCTGAAATTTTATTATTTTACACAAATAGAATAAAGTATGCAAAAAAAGAGACAAAACATCCATTCATTTTCCGTGCCACTTACTCCGATTCAGGCGGGCTGGAGCCTATCCCAGAAACTACTGGGCGAGAGGCGCGGTACACCCCGGACAGGTCGCCATTCAAACTCACTCACATAACCTAACATGCATGTCTTTAGACTGTGTGTGGAAGCTGAACTACCTGGTGAGAACCCACATAAAGTATACATAAGGAGAACATGCAAACTGCAGAAAGGTCTGTTTCAAGCCCCTCCCCAGCACCAAACCAGCACCATCTCTGGCTCAAACTCTAAACCAGCGACGTTCCTGCTGGGAAGCTTTAGTGCTAACCACCTCACCACCTTATAAACAGGAGCTTGCTATACATAAACACTATATAAGGGAGGAGTTAGATGATCTTCTACACAGTAAAATACATACAACTAACTTAGTAAAAACAACTGAAGAACGAAGAAGTCAACAGCAACTAGATTAGAAACACTAGGAATACAAAAGAACAGTGAAAAAGGACAGCAAATGCAAATGAAAATGAGGACATAGGGTATTTGAAACATGATGAACTGGGTTTATCTTGGAGTGGAAAGACAAACTATTGAACGATCAGGATGAAATCAAACTGGTTTACTAGCTTTCAAATCACAGAGCTAAAGCATGAAGTTCGATATAAGCTGGGAAAAGCTGTCTTAAGGTAGACTGTACGTTTCAAGATGGTTATCTTCTGAATAACGAGCATTATAGATTTCCACAGCTGTTGTTCCTCATTATAAGTTCAGTTAATGGGAGGCAGTGTTTCCAAAACAAAGCATTTCTAAAAACATTTTAGGCCAAAGTTCATCTTTCAGTCGAGCTGCATCTTTCCAGTTCAACACAATCAATCTTTTAGGTGACATACATCCAATTAGGGTTTGTTCGTGAGCTTTGGACAAACCAAAATCATTAGAGTTCAAAAGACAAATACCAGCTCTCAGGGAAGAAAACAGCCAACAATTTTACCCAAAAACAGCTGAACACTGACTCCAAAAAGTTTTAATTTTGCTGCATGTCCACCTGCTTACAATGCCAACAAACACCTGAATCATTTCTCCTCATTTTATGCGTCTGAACAGAGGCTTCTTTCTCTTTTCAATGTCAGATCAGGCCTGGCTTTGACTGTGTGTTTTCCCAGGTGAGTAAATAATAACATCTATGACTGATTTCAGACCAGTGCTATTCAGTTTCTTACCACAAATTCCACAATCCAGCAGGCTTTAATGTGTTCCTGCTTCAACCCTCCTGCATCGAATTACATAGATGTAACAGCCAATCAAGTTCAGCACAATGACTCCAATATGAGTGAGGTGTGTTGGATCAGAGATGCATAGAAAAACAGTTGGACTGCTGACCAAGCAGATCCAAACTGAGTATCCATGCCCCAGACCGTGTTCGTCTGCCATCACTGGAAATATTTTCTACTCTGAATGCTTTCAGAATATCCATACAGGCTGTATTATTTCATAAAATGCTTCTGTGGGAGTAGGAAGCTATTTTATCTTCCTTTTCCTCAGCAGACGACAATCATCCCCAGACACTGATCCAAAGGTCAGAGGGTTTTTCGCCCCTCTGCAATGGAGTGACCTTTCTTTGAACGTCCACTGACACAGCTAAAGGCTATAAGCTTCTTTATCTTACACACCTCACTTCAGTTAGAGCAAAATGAAATAAAGTAAAATAAAAACTTTCAAAGTTGTTACAAATCATTCAAGAATATTCCATTTCCACAACGTCACATCAGGATCTGAGGAAAAGCTTTTTACTTTTCATTTAAGAGTTGCATCTGCTTTCATTCTGTAACGTGCAAATCCAAACGTAACTTCAGATAGTTCATTTTGCACGGCAAATACAACCACAGTAAATACGCAAATGCATTCCTAGCACTTTACTTGCACAAATGATGACTAAAATAGCCACAAACACTGCAAACATGTGGATTGTGAAGCTGTCAGTGTGGAGTGATGTGACCACCATGTAGGTAACAGTGTGTCCTGGGAGGTGGAGCAGTTGGAGAACTACAGCTCTGAGCACTGAGGGTGAACGCACTGCTGGAAAGGTTTAACCTAATTCAAGCCATGACCTGTGGTCTTTTATTTTTTGTTTTATTGTTTGTTTGTTTGTTGTTTCTTTACGCTTTAGGTGAGGTTAATTGGAGTCTCTAAAATTCCCCATTGGAGTAAGCGTGTGCGTGAATGGTTCTTATGTGTGGCCCTGTGATGGACAGGCGACGTGTCCAGGTTGTACCCCAGCTCTCGCCTGATAATTGCTGGGATAGGCTCCAGCTCAATTAATGTTTTTCTTTATTTAACATAATTGATGTATTCATTTTTAGAGATATTTTGCTCCTTATTTATTTCTTTTGATATACAGTTAGTTGTTTACTGTCTCATTAGCATTTAATCATATGTATTACTCTAGTTTTTTTTCCTAATTCTTTTCATTGTAAATTTTTTTATATGATGATTTATACATTTATACATAATACAATATCAAACTTCTACAGAAATCTTGCTAAAACGTTTGTTTTTAGTGTGAAAAGAAACGCCCCAAACTGTATAATGTGGGTTCTATGAGTTAATTTTTTATTTAAAACGTCATTCCTCTGTCTCTTATTTTTGATTGGTGTTGCCTGATCATGTGACCTGCATTCTTCTGTTGAAAGTGTTATCATTTTAACTGAATTGGCCCAATAATTAGCTCATCAGGGCCATTGTGGAACTAACACCTACATCAAACTGCTTCTGAACGTTCTCAAGCCGTGCACTGTGAGGGGGTATTTTAATTAGGCAGCTTTTTGTATTTCCCAGCAGCCATGCAGCTACTTGGGTTAATGAATGACAAGTGGAGGGAAAATATTCAGCTTTGGGATCTGAGCCAGACAGAAATGTCATGTTTTCAGGTTCTGGAGCTGTGTTTACATTAATGGAGGTACAGCTACAGGTTCCTGCTGAGGATAAAAGGCAAGCTGTCCCTATGTTACAGAAAAGGGAAAGTGATTTAAGTTGAACATCCTCTATGTCTGAACTGGGATGAACTTTATGCAATCACCAAATAAAACAAAGTCATTTAAGTTGTTTCAAGTATTCTCTTTTCAAATCATTTATTATAATTATGCTAGCATAATGAAATGTTCTTCAGCAGCTTCTTGCAATCATTAAAAAAAAAAATTTAACCTTTATTCATAGAGGCAACAGTGAGACTGAGGTCTCATTTTCACAAATTATGCTTCCACAACATGTTGAAGCATAAAACCTTAGTTATAGATAACCAAGTAACTAGAAAAAAGCAGCAGGAATAAATAGAAACAGCATCCGATGAGGGTTTCTCCATCATTCTTTAACTATGTTTAAAACCTTTTAGTTCAATTAAGCTGCAGCTTCAGGTCTTGATGTAATTCCTTACAAGTATCTGGAGCATTGTAGAAAAAACCCCTTTTTTCTCTGATTTCTGTCTACTGCAGGGAGAGTGGATGTAATGAAGGCATGTGAGACAAGGCTGTCCTCTGTGGGACAAATAGGAAGTGAGACACACTGGGACTAAGCCAGTTACTGATTCATCAATGAAAATATGCCAGTACAATAGTCTGCGTGTGGAAGTGAAGGCCAGTTCACCAAAGAGTATAAAAACCAACGGTGGGTAAGAGTTTTATGTCCTCTGATGAGTCTCTGTTCTCCATGATAAACGGTGTCCAACGTCTGCAAAGAGTGATGGGAGAAAATATAGATTCGCATAATATATTAAATTAATTTTATTTTGTCCAAAAAATAATATTTTTTTAATTTATTTTTGCTGCCTTTTGTGTCTGGCTTCTGTGATGTGTTTGCCACAGCTGAATAAAATCTTATAAAGTGACTCGCATTTCTTCAGGAAATATGGTTCCTGATTTTTTTCACAAGGTGTGGGGTTTCAAAAAACAACTAAAAATCACAAAAACTGGTAATATCAAAGAATCATATCATTTAAATAGAATCAGCAGCAAAACATGATAAACGGATGGAATTGGGAAGAAAGCAGATGGTTCATACAAATAATGTCACATCTCAGTGGGAGGCCAGAAGGTGGCAGGGACAAGCTGGTTTTTCATGTTAAATGAAAAAAACATAATAATTTGAATCGATTAAAGTAGAGAGATATTTCAGATCGAAGCTTGAGAAGATCGCATTCAGTCTGATGCCCCATGAATGTGGAGAAGTTTTTATTTTCTCTGATGTTCTTTGACAGGATAAATTGGAGCTTTTTAAAGTATTTTTCTCTCAGAAAAACTATATTTAGGTATGAAAAGTTTGTCTTTCTCAGCTGGATGGAGATCATCAGGGTCTGTTGTTAGAGTGTAAATCCTGGGTATGATCACACACAGCTCCTAATTATCCTGTCCTTAAAATCAGCGAGGATTGGGTAGACTTCAGATTAACTCTGTGGGAATTTATCTTGTCAGAAGAAATGTTTTCAGACACATAAACCGGTTCCTTCATACTCTGAGTTGACAATGAGAAGATAAAGAAGCCCTCGGTGTATTTCTTCTCTGCTCCTTCCTTTTGCATGCTTTCCTGTTTGCATTAGGGTTTCCCTCAGGGACAGTGACTCATCAGGAGAAATGAGTTACAGGCAAAGTGCAAAAGTAAATATTTTCGAGACTTTCCATATCACAGACTCAAAGCATTACTCATAAGCATCCGTGTAGTGGTTCACTGCACCGAAGCGAAGTCCAGAGCGAATCCAGGACTGCAGGTCGTCCTGATGGTAAACATGAAGCACGGTCTCACACACCACAGGAAGGCAGTCCGATTGGCTTGGCTCTGTAGCTAACACATTTAACACCTTCTTCCATCTTCTCTCTATCTGCCAGATCATCAGGCACGTTTCTGGGAGAAAGTGTCAGAACTGTTTCTCACTCTTCCCTCTGAGCTGACCTGAAATCTCTCCCTCAGCCACAGTAAGAGCGGCACAGATTCAATCCCAACAGCACAAAATGTTGGGACCAGCGTTTGTTTTTTGGAGCTGCAGAATAAACAGTGACAACTCATTCTCTGCTTCACCAACGGGTTTGGGTTTTCCTTTCTCACCTCAGAGGGAGAATTTAGGTATTTTGTCATAACTGGACAAGAGGCTGGAGCTGCAGGGACATTTTAAGCGTTTCAGAATAATAAAATACGATGGGAGAAATGAGCAGATTCTCCTACTGACCGTTTGTCAATCACTGATACTCCCCACAGCTGTGGAGTAATCAGAGTATCTCTGCAGATGACGGGACTGAGGTTTGTATTAGAAGTCTGAGGTGTACCTTTCATTTCTCCCGGCCAAAGCATGCCAGATGGCAGACATGTTTGGCCCTGACAGTCCAGTTATGGCTCTGGTAAGTGTTGTGTGGGCCAGGAGTGGACCAGATGTCACTCATTACCCTAATGCCACTAAAAGTTCATGTCAGTACCCCCCCTTTTGGCTTCTGCTGAGGTGTCATGTAAGATCTGGTAGTGAACAAGTTAAACCTGTTCTCTTCAGCCCTCTGCAGAGCACCTCTATTAGCCTTTTTCCCTGTAAACTTATAAACCTCTCTTTCCAGGATGTATTTCTGTGTCACTGTGCTCTACTGACGGACATCACAGAATAATTCCTGCTACTCTCTCTCAGCCACGTAAACCAACAAATGCTGAAAGGTGACAGACTCCAGCCACTAACTCAGTCTTTGGAACGTTTTCCTCCCCGTTCGCCAAACAGGTGGACCAAACCTGATCGGGAAATGTAGCGTGGGCATTTAATTGTAAAGTGATTGGAGCAAAATGTCAAATATCCCTAATCCACTTAGCAAAGAAAATGGCCTTTCCATGAACAATCAGACTGGAGAAGAAACTTTTAAAGTAATGCAAGTTAAAACATTTAACGTTTTAAAAAGCTCACAGTGGTATAGCTGCATTTTTCTCCGAGACAGACTGAGATTACAAAGTTAGGTTGATCTAAAAAACAGCACAGTGGAAAACACCGGACCTCTCATCTCAGAGTAAAAGTATCTTTATAAATGCAAGTATAATTTAGAAAAGGTACTTCTTAATCCAGGTACCAGAAAGGTCGGCGTAGTCATTTCCTGCTAAGGAAACACACTTGAAACCGAATTGAGTGCATTAACTAAATAAGTGGAAATCTCTCAGAATGCTGCTTGTAAAACTTAGTCACCATCATTTAATCCTCAAAATGTCCATTTTACAGTTTGGAAAAGACCAGAGAAACAAATCCGCGTGAATCTATTGATAGAAAAGCTTTTCTTTCGCCGAAGCGGGAGATAAAAAACATCCCTCACTCATTCCTCTGCAGACGTCTGCCTCGTCTCTGAGTGCTCACACTTCGTAAAAGCAACGTGAAAATGACACCTCTTTTATTCCTTTGGTGTCTCTACATTTGAGTGTATGAGGAACAGCCTGCACTTTTTAAACGGAGCAGGACGAAGCATTTGATGGAGCCGCTGGTTCACCCACGCTCAGATCTGCCACCCGAGGCATCGGCCCGCATGTAGCAACAATTTAGAGGCCCAGTGGTTTACGAGAAGACACTCTGACTTGCAGACAGGAGAAGCCTGGCATTAAACCGCCAACCATATGATTAATCCATGAGGTGTTCTCCATCCTCAGCCGTGGCCGTGCGAGCACACAGCTGCTAACAGGTTGGTATTTCTGCAGACGGGGAGAAGGAAATGAGAGGAGAAAAGACAGGGACATGCCTCACTGCTTACTCCGCTGCTGCCACCACATTCACCGGGAAGCAGATCGGCTTTATTTACAGCTGAATTGAGCTCATGACCTGCCAGATGATACCTTTCAAACAGCACCGGGTCATCATCATCATCATCTTCATCATCGAGACGCAACCAGAGATGCACTGCAGTAATAAAGTGCATTAGACAGTATATGATGCCAAGTTTTGGGGATGTGTATCCAAAATATATCAACACAAAGGGGCAACAAGATCATAAACTCGATAATAGGTAAGACGATATGTTGCAACTTTTCTTTAAAGGTGCATAGTGCAAGTGTAAATGCTGAATATTATTATTTTCTATCTATCTATCTATCCATCCATCCATCCATCCATCCATCCATCCATCCATCCATCCATCCATCCATCCATCCATCCATCCATCTATCTATCTATCTATCTATCTATCTATCTATCTATCTATCTATCTATC
>JAVQJG010154575.1:0-14559 GCA_036024015.1 Craterocephalus amniculus
GCTCCTCAACCACTGGATGCCCCTCTGATTTGTTATGATGATAGGGTCTGCGAGAGGCGGGGTACACCCAGGACAGGTCGCCAGTCTGTCGCAGGGCCAACACGGAGAGACAGACAACCACTCACACTCACACTCAATGTGCCCAATTAACCTCACATGCATGTCTTTGGACGGTGGGAGGAAGCCGGAGAACCCACGCATACACGGGGAGAACATGCAAACTCCACACAGGAAGGCCTCAGCCAGAATCAGACCAACTTGGAACTCGAACCTGCGGCCTTCTCACTGTGAGGCCGCAGTGCTAACCACTACACCACCGTGCAGCCCCTGGAATAAAAATTTGAATTATATCTTTTTACATCAGAGTAATGTGAAGACATTTCCCCGGCTCGAATTGCAGTCACTACAGCAAAAGTAACATAGATATTGCATCGTGGACCGTCAGCGCTCACAGGTAAGGTCAGCAACCATGTATTGAATGGGACAGACAAACTAATAATAATGTGACTAATGATGCTTCAGAACCAGTGTGTAAGTGCTTTACTTACAGGACCGTGGCAAGGGGTTATTACAGTAGTGCAAGGTTAGCTCCTACCAATGTATGGCCTGAAAGTGTTTTGCTTTATCTGGGTTAGAAGAAGTAAGAGCTAACAGTGGAAAGGCTCACAGTATTAAATCCTGCAGTTACCAAGGTACAGTATAACCATTAGCAAGAGTAAGTATCTTCCGGTAAACACCCCCCAATAACAGCACAGAGGTAATACTGAACCATGTTTCCGGTTTGCTTCCGGGAGTTTCGTTTAAATTAAAATTACTGTTTGAAAGTATTAAGTGTTAATTGTTTGTTCAAAACAGTAGTACCTATAAATGCTTGCAACATGTTTTTACTTATGACTTATTATTATTACTTATTACTAATGACTTTTGTGATCAATTGCTCAGAGTGTGTATAGTTTATAACATATGGTTGAGGTGAAACATCACCAATAGAGTGAGTTGTCTAGCAGATACATGAAGCAAAGAAGCTCTCTCCATGCAAAGATGAATGTTTGATTATTGTTCGTTTCAACAGAAATAAAATTAATATACTGTACTAAGGATTGCCCACTTACTTAGAGGTGTAACATTTGTGTTTGAGTTAAATGTTTGTTAATAGACATGGGGTTTATTGCAATGCACTGTTGTTCACACTAATATTTGGCCTTGGGCTTTTGCGAAGCTTAAATGTTCTTGTACTAATGTGTTCCGGATGTGTTTAGTGGAATTTGTTCCATATTGTCAACATGAATAGTGTATCCAGTTTCTTCAGAATCTCCTTTACATTTGTCTTTCTGTTTGCAAGCCTGAGACACATGCTGATGTTAATGGATGATATTTACTCATCACAGATGTTACAGCTCTGGTACATTCAGTTACGTAACATGATGCAGCAGCGGTGAGGTGTATAACTCAGTAGAATATAGTGAAATCAGCATCTGTTATGCTGTCTTTGCAACAAAAGTTTTATGTTCAAGTAGATATTAAAATTCATATGCCACTGATATAATAAAACAAGATGATAAACTCCTTTTAACCTCAGTGATCTGAAAGCTACAACGTGTCACATCCTCCCAAGGGACAAACCTATAGCTACACTAACATGAAGGGATGGTATTTTCTGGAAGCTGTGTTTGACAACAGTTTTTATTCTCAGATATGATTAAGCTAGTTATTTAATATTACAGCTCAGAGCCTAATGAAGGCTCAGAAAATGGAACCATGAGACCACCACCAAGCAGCAACATTTCAAAGGAAGTTTAATGTAACCATAATGAAAGGGGAGAAACAGAAGATGGGAAGAACACACGGAATGTGCTGCAGGACCTGGGCTGTTCCAAAGACCAAAGTTAATCGAATGACCCAAAACCAAAAACAGGACTTAGTTATTCTACAGAAAAGTATAATAAAATTTAGGAAATTACAAGAGACATTAAAACCAGTAAATACGTTATTTAATGACAAAGTTTGCCTTCAGAAGTTGGGTTCCATCAACACCATGTTGAGCTAGAACTTATAACCTGCAATTACTGACAAGTCATTGATGCAGGACTAAATGCAGAGTCAACGTTATAAACTCTAAAGGCAAATTGTGGCTGTTAGTGGGTTTTTGACCAATTTACAGGAGAAGCCTTAAATCAGTTATTCCACAAACACTTTCCCATGAAATTGTCTATTGTTTGTGGGTAGCTGCACTCAAGTTCCGAAACTATTTTCTTTTTCATTTCTGGATTTGTCTTTTGGCAGTGGCAAGGAGCGATAAGTGCGATTTTGCAATGGTATATAGATATACACAAACACACACACACACACACACACACACACACACCGGGAAAGCACTCCTTTCAAAAAGTGAAGCATTCATCTGCTTGATTTCTCCAGTATGATACTAATACAGAAAGGCAGGATAGCAAATTCAGAGCATGTCATGAATCCTCTGGGTTTATTTTTTTAAGCCCTCCTTCTCAAAATATGTCCATAAGCCTGCCTTGAAGTAACACCCACAAAAAAAGCATGATACTACTGAATTGACTTTTTTTAAATGTGTGCTGTGTTTCAGTATGAATTCAATGTAAACCAAAAACTATAAATTATTGTGTGTTAGTGTTAGTACCACGGCATCAACTCAGTTTGTTTCTTCAGAAAAAGGCCTCTTTAGCCAGTTTAAGGAGCTGTTTATACGTTCATCTGCTACGAGTAAATTCATCATCTTATGTAAGTCATCATTCTAGTTTTAATATGGAGTTTTACAGGAAGACATAATGTTCTCGTTTTACATCATTCACATGTAACATGTATTCACAGCGTGTGTAACGTCCGATTATATCTAACCATGCAAAGCACTTGTATACCAAAAGAACTAATTAACACCTCATTTTCATAGTAAATATTCTGCATGTACAGTAGTGCCTGAGTTCTACTAACCTGCGATGAAGCGTGTCTCTTATTTACCAGATTACGCATAAACTCCTACACTGAAGGTGTTATGCATTCAGCAGCCTGCTCAAGTAAGAGCTTGCTCATCTGTGTGAGTTTAAAGAGGTCTGATAATTTAGCAAATGTGTTTGATCACTGATGTGCAGTGAATTAGAAGCACACAAGGATTGAAAATAGCTGTTCGAAAATCAAGTCTTATGATTATTGATGATCAAATTTAGCAGCAAAAGTCCTTCAACATAAACAAGAGTTGGCTTTTTACTTATTTGTGATTAATGAAAATCTTCAGCACCAACTCATCATTTATGGATTTGTCTAACTCTTAAGCTGTTAAGGAACAACGCTGTTAGAGTTGTGTTTGCATTAAGAAGAAGAACGGGGGTGATCTAAAGTCTGTTACCAATTCTGTTAAGCAGGTACAGTTGAGAGTTGTTTTGTTTTTTCTCAGATATAATTTGCTGAAGAAAGCTGCACTGAAACTTTGAGTCCTGCTAAATATAAATGGGATCGACTCATTATTGAAATCTTTTTGACCCCTAAATTAAAAAGTCCAAGAATTGTTTAAAAAATAAAAAATATTCTCTGTGACCAAATTTGAGATCCAGTTGGAAATGATCAGAAATGAGCAAATGAGTCGGAGCAATGTACTAATAACAATGTTATTAGTTGCGTCAAAAGATACTAAAATCATGGAATAAACTCAGTAAGTAGGGTTATTCGTCATCATCATCAGTTCTCTTGCGGGGGGTTGGGGGTCCCCTCCTCATGCGTAGAACCAACCAGATGGCACAGTTCTCTCCATCCCTGCCGGTCCGGTGCCAACCGCTCTGCCTCCTCCACTGCAACTCCGAGCTGCAGGATGTCGCCCGTGACGATGTCCAGCCAGCGGGTACGGGGCCTGCCACGAGGTTGTTTCCACCCAGAAGCCTTAGGGGCGAATACGCCGCTGTTGGCCAGCGAGGATGCTCTGGGCTGGCATGTGCAGGCTCTAAGTGCGTCATTGGGGTTATTGGTGCTCTCTAATCTGGGATAAACACTGGTTACATGTTTCATATCCAATTTCTGTAAGATAATCTAAAGATTCTGCAATGATATTTAATGGAGGAACAACTTGATGTATCTGTGCAATAAAGAAGAATAAAAATAAATGAAGACAAACATAATCATGCACAATGACTGATCTAACTTATGAAGCCCTATATATGGAAATGACATCCTGTTTCACAGCTGCAATCAGCCCAAACATCAGCTGTGTTCCTGATAGATACTGTTGTTGGGCTGCAGGTTAGGAGCAAGTTTAGGTTTTAGTGATTAACAATCATTTTCAATGGCAAGCATTAATATTACGTATTAATGTAAAACATTATCTATGGGGTACCTCTGGAGAAATTTTTACACTAATGATAATGCCTTCATATCAGTCTCGAACATCTGTCTGTGTGTGTGTCAATCTTGGACAGATATGGCTCGGACAGAGCAGATGAAGGTCGTGAGTCTGAGCACCGACCGTCGCAACAAGCAGCTATCAAAGAACACAAACAATGATCACACACAACTTCTCCTTTAAAATCATGACACACTTATAAAAGTAAGTACAACAATTATTAACCAGTTGCTTTAAAAAACGCTATTGTTGAATTATGCCACTATATAAAAAGTCTATTGATATATATAGTTATTGATAGGCAGGTGGCTTTCCCTGCTGGAGAGGTTAGCAGACAGGGTGGAGGTAGTCCTTCCATTGTTGAAAAGATTTAAGGTTCTGGATTTCTGCTGCAGAACAGAGCAGAGACAGATCAGATGCTTCTGGTGGGAGAAGTAACATTATCAGGCTTGGTCTCCTGATGAGGTCTGGAGGAGAACAGAGCTGCTGTTCCTTAGAGCCTGGGGGAGGGGATTAGACCCCGTAGGATCAATGAGGAGAGGGCGGGAAGTTACCTGCTCCCTGGCAGAGAGAGGGCGGAGCCCCAGACCTTTATCCGCAATTTGGTGGGAGTGGCTATCTGCCCTTTCAGTGTAAGAGTGTCAGTTTTAAACCCCTGATGAGTTTTGGTTGGAGGTTTCCCTACATCATATTTGTGGTGTCCTAAACAACAAGATGCAGCAGGAACATGACAGTTTTTAAAACGGTGAGTTGGCAGATGATGCCTTGTTGAGATTCAGGACACGCTGCAAATGTAACTTTACCTCATGTTAAATTTCTTGGCTTCACCTCCGTAATATCAATCCAAAATCAGGATTATTGGATAGGCGAATCTTACTCAGCAATCATTTTTTGGCTTCAGATAATCTTTATCTTTCCTTTCACGTCACAACTCCCATTACTTGTCATAATGTGATCACTATTTGGCGTCCCCTGCAGCAAGCTTCTGGTTTAATATGTTACAGGAGATGCATAATGACTTGGGTGTGAACGAGTCAGACATCATTAAAAAACATGCACTGGTTTCTGCCCTCGCAGTGGGTGGAGGGTCTTTTTCCAGAGGGCTTGCATAAGGCAGCAGGGAGTTCTAATGAATTCAGATCCCAGAACATGAGGGTAGACTTCATGATTCAGCTCCCAGACTAAAAAACTGAAGCAGCTCTTGTTCCAGAGCACTTCTTTACATGCAGTATCAGGGAGTAATAACCTTTTGTGGAGTGTTTGACAAGAGAATTTGACAAATGTAATGTGACAAGTTTAAGGTTTCGTTGGCCTTTTTTATAAAACAGTCAGTAAGGGTCTCCTAACTGGCTGTTGTATAAGAAAATAATGGGTGTGTCAGTCATAATTTTTAGATTGCAAACATTTTCATTTCGAAGCAATTCAAGTTATCTAAATTCAGCCGCGGCGGTTCTGCATCTGTGAAAACACCGGCACCACTCTTTGTATTCTCCTGTGCAGTCTGGCAAACTTTTCTTCAAGTTTAAGTGAAAATTACTTTTTGAAACACATAAGGCTTCTTTCAGCTCGTCGGGTATAAAACTTACCCATGCATACAGAGGCCCTCCAAACAGGTGCTGATAAGTTGTTTATCAGCTGGACTATGAAAGCACTTTCTTAAGAGGCTCTCACTGCAGCTTTAAGTCTGCAAGACTCACTTTAGTACCACTTAGGCCTTACCCTTCTGTTTTTCATTGTTGCAGGCATGGTAGGGGCCCCTTTACTTCATGATTCAAGGAGTAGTAGTCTAGACCTTTGAATGCCCCCCCTTACCTCAACTGAGGGGTTAGATGACCACTCGTGTTTGAACAGAATCAAGTGGTTAGATCAGATGGTCCACAGGGAGATTTGTCTGTGCACTCTGGGTCTTTACATCATACATTTGTAAGTTTAGGTGAAAGGTTACTTAATTTTCTTAGATCAAAGTAACAATATTCACAGTAATGTGTGTATGAGTTGTTTTTTTAAAATAATGCAATCAGCATTCTGGTATTCATCAGACTCCCCTGTCACACAGCGCTGTTGAGCAAACAGGCTTGGACTAATTAAGGAAACACACCGAGTTCCTTCAGCTGGAGCAGTCCTGCTGCGGTAAATGCACTTCTTGCTTTTGAGGACAATATTTCAAACTAAGAGGTCAGGACATCTCACAAATACAACCATTTTAGCTGCAGCTGGAATAAAGAAAAACACAAACTTGGACGCTCTGAAGGCCCATTTTTGCTCCCTGACGGACGTAAATGGGGACGTCTGTTCCAAACATTTTCATGCGCCGCTGCCTTTATACTTCCATGTGTCTTTTCCGTTGCTACCACTGTCTTCCACCAGAGGGCAGTGCTGAGTTCATTGTAAACTCTGCGACGTTAGTGTAAGACACTGATTGGCGGCACTAGCACTCTGCTATGAAGGGGTTTCTAACCACCAACACGGCCTGAACACTTGTAGAGCCTTATTTGTAAAGCTTGTGCAACTTAAAATTTTTTTGTTCCCGTCTTCATTCTTCTTCTACGGTTTTTCTCTTCCAGTTTCTCTTCTTCTTCTTCCCTGGTTTGTTTCTGCTTAACTTTGCAACACTGCCACCACGGTTTCCGGTGGTATTACTCCGTATTCGTTGAATAACGGATGCTCAAGGAGCCTGAAAATGCACCAAATATGCACGTAATTGACACAGAAGACGGGCAAAACTATCCGTGCGTCTGCGTCGAGCATAAATGGGCCTTTAAGGCACAGTGTGCGAGAATTACTGACATCTTGTGGTAAAAATAGGCAAAGAAATAACTTCAGAAACGTCAGCTGTCAGTGGCCAAAATGCTTCCAGACATAAACATTCTTTCATTTGTAAGTGAATCCAGAGGCTTAGATGCAGCAATAACTCCACTATACTACTTTGAAACTGTATTCATGTGTGCTGTCTTCCTTCATGTGCCCTTTTAAGGCATTATTTATCACAAACGATGTTCTAGCACCAATCAAACAAAGCTGGTACTGCATTTTAAAAGCTCAGAGGGATCTGACTTCCAACACAGAGCTGTTTGTGTATTCAGAGACAGCGGAGTACAAATGGTGGCAGTAAATTGGCAGCTGGTCCCATGGCAAGCAAATAAAAGGCTCACTCTTATTTTACTGGAGTGATTAGATACCAGTAGAAAGTGTTTGTAAAGATATGTTAAATATCTCTGTCACTGACCTTCGATTGTTTTGCAAGCTGCACCTCAAAGGCCTTTTGTAGCGATTCACCTCACCGACAAACGCAAAATGCTGAAAATGCCTCGTCTGTCCATCCGGTCTGCTCTCATATAAAGGTGCTGCTATTCCATGCTGCATGTTATTAATTCAGACTCTTGTAGCTTTGCTTAACATTTCAAGCCATGTACTGCCCTGATCTTTGTCTCTTACTCGAACCATTTGGCACGTAAATTCAGCAACATACAACAGTGGTTAAAAATGACATGCGCAGAGTGCCCAAAGTGGCATCTATTTAAATAGATTTCTACTAAATCATATTGGTACATCAGCACTTCACTGCAGAAACAATGTTTTCCCAATACAGTAAGAGGTTTCAATAATATGCATGCAGGATAAGATGGAGAAAAGTTAACGTGAAAATGATTCTACATGATGATAAACTAACGATATTAAATGGTATTTTATGCATTCTCAGCTGCTAAAATGGATGTTCTTCCAGTGCTACCAATGTTTTCTCTCCTCTGCAGTGGTAATGAAGTTCCCCTGAGCATGATGGCATAATAAAAAAAAACGAAATTCATTGAGTTGGTTGAAAATACTGACCCTCTTCTTGTGCATCTAGGCTCATTTCCATGGAGGATTGGTTGCGGGCAGCAAAGCATCATTTTTTTCATGGAGAAACCTGAAGGTTGTGCACTCCCCCAACCACCAACTCCAGAAATAGGCAGAAATCATAAGTGGGTCACTTCTTATTAATAGGTGAGACTGTACCTGATTCAGGTGAAGCTGCTCATTATAAAGTTTCAGCTCTGTTCACTTGCAACACCACAAACTTCTCATCATGACTCAGAGCTAGGAACAAACAGGCTTGTGGTGAACACAGGAGGAGAAAGCAGAGGTGTGTGTGACGCACTGAGTTGCAATTTTCACTTTTCATGAGTGTTTCTTTCCCATTTCTTACCTTTGCCTCTTATTCTCACACTCTTTTGTTCAACTCTTGACTTTTCTTCCCAACTTGGTTTTGACTGTTTACCACCTGGACAGATCATAAGCAGCATTGGCTTCAGTTTGTTGGCACTGGTGTGCTATACAGCACATCTGTATCGCTGAATCAACAACTCATTATTTATGCAGGGGCAAAGATAGAATCAGCACAATTTAGAATTAACCTGGAAACATCTGTCGTCTATGCGCAGCAGGAAGGACAATAAAACATCTGTTGAACCATCTTTATACAGTATTTCACAATGTAACTTGTTTAGAAGACAGCAAGTTGATAGGATTTCACCAAATTGGACCTGGCATCCTCAGTGTGAATTCTATTCTGGCAATATATACTATTTAATGACATGAATTAAAGTCCTAAAAATGGTATTATACCATGGTTTTTAAGATACATATTTCACATTTTATCAGAGGTGTCAGGTGATAAAGCACAAATACATAGTTACATCTCTCTAGTTGAAAAGTTTTTACTGTATTTATTTTTCAGCTGACTTTTCACGTATACAGTGCCTCTTATATTTTTATACAATTATTTGTATACTTTCTACTCCTTACATTTTTTAAATCCTTTTTGCTCGTTTTCTTTCCAGTTTGTCATCAAAACACACATCAAAAAACAGAGAGAGAGTGCAGTTGCTCATTCCACAAAAGTGCAATCCTTAAGTTATACCTCCCTGTAAAGGTGCTGAAGGACGTTTTCACGTTTGTGTTGCTGAAGAGGAGAAATAATGGACAAAAACACAAATGCTCTGTCTTTTATAAAATGAAAGCACTAAAAAAAGCCTGATGTCATTTAAGACTGAAATGGCATGATATTTTAGCATATAAATGATGTAATAAGTCCAGTAAAACCTCCTCAATCTGGCCTCTGTGTTCTTCCTTGAGATTCTCAGCACTCACGTGTGCACTGATGTGAAGCATTTGGTAAATACAGGGTACGTTCAACCTGACAGCCGTCCACTTGTATCTGATATCTGATTGCTAACAACATCCAAGTGTGACTTTCCAACATGTTGCCAAAAGGAACCAGAGTCAAATTTTGCATAGCAAGAGATTTTTTTCCATTTTTTTACTATTAATAACAAAATTCCCTCAGCTTCAGCGAAACTGAGTGCCAGAGCTGCAGGTGCAATCAGCGCTGTGCTAAAACCTTTTAATGAACACCATCTATCATCATTAGCCAAACGGTCAGCCAGCAATCTCACCGTTAACTCTTAGAGAGCGAAGCGAGGAGAAAAGTAAATGATGCAGTGCACTTCTTTGCTTTTCGGCCCTGTCGTCGTCAGCTCTCCTTCGCCTTGCTCAGTCACTGGAGCAGCTCAGAAAACACATCAGTCTGCATCAACACCACTTAATCAGTCTGCAGCTGCTGGCTGCCGTCCTGTGAGTCGCTGGACTAAATACTAAACTAAAACTAGTGCCTGCTGATGCATGTGATAGCTGCAGACTAATTGCAGTTTGTTGCATTGGAAAGAAATTAACCTCTGCTTGGAGATATTTGTCATTTTACTCCTGCTAGAATTTGAATGGCTTTGCTTGTTTGGAACTCTGTTGTTGAAAATGACTTTCAACCAAAACCGATAGAACAAAAAAATTCAGCATCATCAACAGCTGTCATATCAGAAACCTTCAAAAAGTATTGATGGGTTGCCTTTCAGTGATATGCACCAGCTGAGTTTTATAGAATCAGAAAATAAGTATAAGCCTACACACTTTTTCAAGTCTGAAGTCTAAAAAATCAGGACATAAAAAGACAGGAATCCAGTTTGTGCCTGTACTTGTTTAATCTCAGCATTTAAAATTTAGAAAATAAAGTTTCAGTTTAAACAATATTTCACTGCTTCTATTTATTTAACAAAAAATAAGCCTAAAATCAGGAGAAGTACACCTTCATTGCATCGATAAGAATTATGAGTCAGCAGCGACCCGATACTGCTAATCAAATGACTCCTCAGGGCTCCGTTTTTCATGTTAAATGATCAGGTTCATGGCAGAGCAATTAAAAAAATACTAAAGAGACTTTACAATCATGGTGTGTTTGTCATTTCCAGGAGTAAGACTTTCTCTAAAATAACCAACCAAACAAAAAAAGCATTGCAGCCAATAAGACGTTAGTGGAGACATTTGGCTGTAGTTCACCTTCACATATGTCAAACACAAACACATCATACCACCCAGCAGAGTGGGAGATGTCTGTAGGTTTGTAGATGAAGTGTACTGAAAACAGGGCTTCCTCCTTTTGCTGTAACTGGAAATGGCTTTTAGAATAGAAAGAATTAACCCCGGGTGACATGGTCAAAATGTATTTTCTAACAACTATTACTATCATCACAAACAGTTAAAATGAATCACCTTCAATGAAAATGAAGAATGAAAATGTTACAAAAAAGGTCATTTTTCCAGAACCACTGGATTTAATATAAATAAATAAATTGGAATCACTTCCCTGCTATTGTGTTCAACATGTGTGACATGAATTCAGGCAGCCAGTGTGTGGCTGCAGCAGTCCCGGTGAGGCAGGCTCAGTGTGAGGGATAAAGCACATATTGTTCCTACAGGGAATGCAAAGCTCTGAGCTGCACTGTGGCGATGCAGTGAGTAACGCTGGGAACGAGTGAAACGTCTTGCACTGACTCCAACAGGAGAGTACACTGAGTGGAAGGTAAAAATGCATCAAAGTGTGGGTGTCACTGAAAACAACAGGTGAGGAAGCAAAGGTTTCCTCGGGTCCATTTGACCTTTCATCGTTTTACAGCACACCTTTCTCTCTAAACTCAGGCTCAGTCGCTTTGCTTTCATGGCAGAAAAATGGGACCAGAGTTGGAGATGTGTGCCACGGCTGTGTGTGTGTGTGGTTCTAGTTAAATTGGTGCTCAATGTGAGAATGAAGCTCCTAATGAAGCACAAGTGTGACCGCATGCTCCTGAGGCCATTCCTTTTGAGGACAGCTTTGTCATGCTTTGTACTAAATGCTTACAAATCTGAGCTCCCCTTTGAAGTGTAATATGCAATGCAGCAACAGAAAACTAGTTATAGTTCTTTAGTTTCTGAATGACCCTGTTCTTATTTACCATGCATTATTACGGGGGACCAGCTTATTGGGTGCTTCCAAGTGTACTCACAATGTTGTCAACCGCATAATTATGGTATTGTTGCTGTTAATGATCAACTTTGGCCCTCAAAAAGGCGGCGTAAGGCCAGCTAGTAGAAAACTGAGACAGTGATACAGTACATGTACCTTTGTCAATGAATTTCCATAGCAAGTGTGTGTGTGTGTGTGGATAAGAGAGAGTACACTAATGGGAAAACTGGACTGGTAATTTGTTCAGTATGAATGCATACCTAATGTGTTAATATTAGCTGCTTGTTTTGCCGGTGGATTATGCAGATGAGGAGCATCTGTGCTTTTCCGCTAGTATCGGCATAATCGGCACATTTCTCAGGGCTCCGCTGCTGCAGGAGTGAGCTGATGAAATGATTACAAGTGACATGAAAAGGATTACATTTTACGATTCATCTCTCTGTTGGCAGCCGTATCCTGCTGACCATTTGTGTGGTCTTGGTGCTTCTTGGCTTTTCCTTCATTAACGCCTTACTTAAAAACTCAGTTTCTTTTTTCTTTTTTTCACTTTAAGCAATCAAGTTAAGGAGGTTACAATCAATCTAACATGTGTTTAAGCTATTTTTTTTCAGGCGTGGTGTCCAGTAACATGTTTTAATCCTGTTTTAATTTCATGCAGGTAACCATTACTGTAGCTGTGTAGCTGAATCAAAAAGCAAAGCCGTCCACCGTTAAAATCAAAGCAATGGGAGGAAAGATGTTGAAATGCAAAATTAACATCTCCTACATGTAACATTTTGCCATTATTTAATAATGACCACATAAATCTTTGAGATTTTACTGGATCAAATATAAACAAACAAGATCATGAGCAAGATTACTTGTCGCCTGCGTTCATGGGGTTGCATTTCGCATAAGACTGCTTTACAGCTTAAACTGAGTCAGAGATTTGATGGTATCTGTTGGGGATAGCAGATTTAACCTTAGGTGTTGGATAGCTGCCACAGTAACTATGATAAATGCAAATGAAAGCAACCACTTCAGGGAGGTATTCCACGAAGTTGGATTAGGTGGAAAGTCTAACTTATTTGAATAAATCTGGCTCATCTGGGTGGGAGTTAAGTTCTGTTACGGCGGCTTAAATGAGTCCCAGCTGAGTTACCATAATAATTCTTGCTGGTAAACAAGATGCTACGAGTGGTGACAGAAAAATGAAAAAACAAAGCTTAATTACAGCCAGATAATACTGCAGCCAACTATCTGTGGATATGTTTCTAAGCTTTATACAGTTCCATCAGTGGAGTTTTGCTTTGTTGGTGAGAAAAATGCTGCATTTCATAGGATTTTATTGTTGTTACAATTACTGTAACTCTTTGTTCATCTATTCATTTGAGCTTCTTAGATAACCTGGATGTGTGACTGTGCAAATCTTTTTCAAACCATTCTAGATAACATAAGCCTGAAGTATATTTTAGAAACTTGAAGTGTAACTGGGAGACAGAGGGAATTAAATATCCCTGGGAAGAAGTTACACTCTGTGTTACTTATGTTATATTAGTTTGAGCATTTATATCACCACAGTGTTTTCATATGAAACCATTTAAAATTAATTGTAAATGAAGACTAATGTTCAAAACTAAAAGAAAAGTTAGTTTACTTTTGTTTTTCAACCTCTAAAGCAAAATACAAGTTGGAAGTGTGCAATTATTTTTCTTTTGTAGCAAATTAAGATCCATAAAACTGGTGTATGGCCAAAGAGAAAGTCCACTTTACTGTGATGTGGATCAGGATTAAAACTCAAGAAAGTCCTTGTATGAGATATGTGAACTTGTTTTGTGAAAACCTGAACATCTTCCTCTGAATGGGGTTGAAATGCAGTTTAACAAGTGAGCTTGTGTCCCCGTGAACAAAAATGATTTATTATTAAATAAGTCCTCATCACTCATTAATGTCATATAAGTCTCAATGACAGCCATAGTTGTTACTTTTTACTTTGTCAGTTTATTTACATATTCATATTTTCTAACTCTAAATCAAGGCATTTTTTCTCTAATATGTAGTCTCTCTAATATTATATACTATAAACTCTAAGTTCAGTTTATTTTACAGAAATGTTAGGCTAATTATATCACTGTTGTTGGCTCCATAATAGTTTTAATGGGAGTCTTTGTCAGTCAGTGTTTGGTGATTCTTACCTGACAGTTTTTTGTATGAAAAACAAAAAAAAGTGTGAAACCGATGCATTTACAGAATGTAGCTTAAAGTAAGCACAAATTGATTGTCTATAATTAGAGTGGGCATTACATGTTTAAATGAATGGCTTGGCCACCTGATATCTCAACTATAGAGCTAAACCACCTCTTTACTTTGGGTTGTGAAGAACTAGAGTGCAGCACAATGCTGCTCAAATATGATAGGAAGCACAATGATTACATCTGTTTATTGTGTACATTTAAACACTCAACAATCATTGCAAAGTAAGTGCACAACAAATATGAATAAAACTGCATGGTTTAGGATTATTAACCCCACATTAAGGCATGAGAAGTACAGTCAAATTAAACTTATATCAGGATGTTAATAAAAGAAGATGATAAAACAGACTGAGAGTAAAACTGATGCTTAGATCAGATGTGTGCAGGCTCAGAGTAAAGTGGCACACAGAGACACAGCAGTCAGGAGTTTGAATAAGCTAATAATTGAAAGACAAGATCAAAATGATAATAGAGCTTTTCAATTTAAATTCCTATTCAAAATGGACATATATAATAATTTGTCTTTCTAGATAAACCATCCATCCATCCATCCATTTTCTGAACCGCTTAATCCAAGTGGGTCGCGGGTGTGCTGGAGCCTATCCCAGCTGTCAACGGGCGAGAGGCGGGGTACGCCCTGGACAGGTCGCCAGTCT
>JAVQJG010154595.1:0-17061 GCA_036024015.1 Craterocephalus amniculus
GCGTGTGCGTGTGCGTGTGCGTGTGCGTGTGTGTGTGTATGTGTGCTTTGAATGGAGCTTTTTGTTCCAACGTGACTCACCATGTTCTAGCCACAGTTGGTGCCTGAAGGGAGAGATGAAGGGAGGGTGAACAGCACAGCGGAGAAAGAGTTGATGTGGTTAAGTCATTAGGAGACTGCATGTTCTGTTGCTATGTCAAATTCACCCTGCTTCTCTGATGAATCAATATGCCAAATGCCTATCTGTGAAATCCACACAAAGAGAATCAGAGCGGATCTATCTGCTGGTTCGCTTGGCTCAAGATCATTTTAGCTTTTAGCTAACTCCTCCACAGATTATGTCGACTATCATATCTAAAAGTAATAGTGTAACATCAATCAAAGCCGGTCGTACATGTGATTGCCTTTCTGGGACTGCTTACTGCTGGGCTTGTTGGGTTGACGTTCAGGTCATACTCTGATTACTCTGTGGAAACACGTAGCTTATCCGGGCACAGTAAGCAATTAAGCCCATGTTTTTCCCTGATTTCTGATTTAGTTGTACATTTTGTACCATTTGGAAAACTGTGGTGAATTTAAGCATTTAGATATTAGATTACAAGTGAAAATAAGGGAAGAAATCAAATCGACATTTTAATTTTCAGGACAATTGAAAGTGCTTTACTTTGCGGAAAAGTAAATGAAAACAGAAGAAGAAAAAATAAATATGAATGAATAAATATTCTAAAATCAATATTAAGAACAAAGAACAGATTAACAACATGATCAAGTTTATTTTCAATCTTAAAAGAAATGGTACAGATTATGACTTTCAAATAAAAACAATGTAAATGCAGCAGAGCACAGGAGGGTATTTAATCTGGATTTAAATAAACTGAAACAGTGTTTCTGCTGATCTGGGACTTTGTTCCACACGTGAGGATCTGGTTCTGACTCTGGGAACTGATAAGAGACCAGATCCAGATTTCAAATCCCATTGACATCCGCAGCTTCACTAATGACTGCATATTCAGTCCTGGAAAACAGTATTTCCATACAGTATGTAAAAATATTAGGGGATTTGAAACTACTCACACACTGATGTCATTCTTGCCGTCACACTTTTAATTTCCATGGTGAAACATTTAGTGCATACCATCGGAGGAAATGTAATATGATATTCTTGACCATGTTTTCATGAGAGTGGAATTGAATGATGTGTTTTTATTACCTCAAAACAAGCCATTTGTGTCTTTTTTATTTCCTTACCAGGACATCACCAAAGACTCCTCAACCTAGTTGGAAACAGGGTATCGAAGTGCAAAAGTGTGACCAAAAATCTGTGGAGTGCCGCAAATTTCATTGTTTTTTTTTTTCTTTTAACACACTTTTTCCTTTAAAAGCAAACTTCCTTAGTTGCCCTGGTGTTCTTAACTTTTAGTGGATCTTTGCAGACATCCCGTGTTTCTGTCCTTCTTAACTGATGCTACACATGCTGCACTTGCAAGTGTTAATGCTCGTCACCGGTAACATGAAAGCAGGTTCTAGCTACTGGTTACTGCACGAGGAGATGAACTGATTGATATATGTCTTCTGCCTTGTTGTTTCTCACACACATCTCCAAAACTAAAGCTCTGAAAGCTTCAACATATAGACTCACACTATCAGCTGAGATAACCGAAATCATCCAGTGTCGCCTTTTTGTAGTATGATAAAAAAAAACAATCATGCCCACATGATTTTCATAGGAAGAAGACTCAGAGCCGAATAACTAAAAATGAAAAGGGGTCAAAGAAATATCAGTTTTAGAAAGACTGGGAAGCCCGCTTTGCTGAGCTTATGTATAGTAAATGATCACATAAGGTGCTTTCTGCTGTAAAGAAGGTGGCTAAAGTATAGATGCTAACTGAGTTCTTCTCAGTGTCAGTGTTTAGATAAAAAATTTAAGGAAAGCATGTAATCTGAATGTGAGAGGATGAGGTGAAGATAAAAAAAGGATCATTTTAATTTTAAGACTGGAAGCAATCTCAGATAGTTAGATAGACCTCTTTCCCTCTATCTATTTATCTATCTATCTATCTATCTATCTATCTATCTATCTATGTATCTATCTATCTATCTATCTATCTATCTATCTATCTATCTATCTATCTATCTATCTATCTATCTATCTATCTATCTATGTGACTGACTGACTGACGCCAACAGAAGAGTAAACTAAATGGTAAAACCTGCATTATGAATCCTTAGAATTACCATATACAATGAATGTCTGACTTTATTCAAAACAGTCAGCCCTCTTGGCTCAGGCCCCTAAACATCTGCCTGGCTTGCTTATTGGCAAGCGGTGCCTGCGAGTTCAGTGTTTACATTTGTAGAAAATCATATAAAATAACATTTTCTCACTGTAAAATGTTTGGGAGGCACCAAAAAAAATCTGCTTGATTCATACTGAACAACATGGTTTTAGTGGCAAGAAAAAATCTTTGTGTCTGTATCACATTCTTTTGCTGATCTACTGGGGTTTACTGGTATCTGCTGGCATTTATAACCCAGCTGTTTTTAAAAAAAAACTTAACAGGGTGGTTAACGTGCCTAAACCTCAATAGCCTGCCGAGGATGGCAACTGTGGGCTCAGATTCCCTCTTCAATTAAAGGGCCATTTGTGCTATATATGGGGGGTTCTATTCAAAGTTTGAAGTAAACCAATTTGAAAGACACCCTACAGAGCTGACGAGGAAGCGCTTAAAGTCAGTGATACAGAGCGGATTACAGAGAAAGCGCGGCACATGTTAAAAAGCTTTTTCACTGTTGATAAAGCACATTCTCAGCTATTTGCAGACACTGATTCAATATGCAAATCAGATAAGTACATTTACCCCCATTACAAACTCTGGTTCATATTCCACATTTTTCTCATGGACAGTTTGGCTTTTGCTGAATTTGCTTTCAACAACTACCTTTTGAATTTTTGATATCAAAATATAACGATTTCTTTTTTCTTTTCTTTTCTTCCACTGTGTGGGGGTTTAAGAGAGATGTGGAGTCTATAGATGATGTTTTTCCTGAGGCTACTGATGACTGACTTCTATGGAAACAGTTGAAAAAGAAAAGTGAAAAGAAAAACTGTATATGACTCTGTGTGGAACTCGTTATTACACAGTTGAGCAGGGAGCGTATACTGAGCTTGCATTGTGGACTTTTGGTCATACTCTGAAAAATGGAAGAGTGTTCAGTTTCCTTGAAGAGACTGAATCGAATACAGGACCAATAGTTTCCATGACAGCGCAACAAAGTTTGACTGTGTTACACAACAGGAGTATTCAGCAGCTATATCTGGTGTAAAAGTCTGTATTTGGAGGTTTAAGTGTGAGGGTTTATACACTTCACTCTAAGTTTACCTTTAGTCCAAATCAAAACTTTCAACTTTTCTTTCTATAAAACTTTGCATGGTCTCTGATTGAATTAGTTATGTATCATGTAGTTGATTTACAGGTGATGTACCAACAACTAAGAGAGTCGAAAGCTATTGTTATGCTTAAATAAACGAACGGTATGTACTTTTATATCACGTTTATCTCAAAGCTCATAGTGGTTGAATTTCTTCATCTTGGGATTATCAGAGTATTCACTTGACAATATGTGGCATCTATGACATTTTAAGGCACCCCAACAAACTTATTTGGGGACATTTCACTGTCTGAAAAGAAAAATCTGTCTTGATGGCTACATGTTGTGACATGGAGACCCTATAAAAATGGAAAAAAATGCTGTTCCTAGGTTTGTTTTTAATGGTCAGACATTTACTGGCTAAATTTAAGTTGGACATTTTGGGCCACATTGCTCCACTAATATCCTTTCCTTATTCCACTATTTGATATGCAAATCAGTAGGCCAACAAAATGCTGTACCTCATTTTAATATTTAAACATAACAAAAAGAATTTAAGTGCAAGTAAGGAATACATTTTCTCTTGACTTCTATTTTATTTTTCTATTGGCGAAATAAATGGTATGTTACCAATTATATGTTGCAATATTTTCTAAAATGAGCTTTTCTTATTTTTTTTTCTGTTCCCCTTTTTTCCCCTTGCACTCTGAAGTGTTTTATTTTCACACATTTTCCTCATGGATAGCTATGACTCCAATATGTCAATTAAGTATAACCTGGCTCGACCAAATTTCTGAATCACAGTCATCTGGAAATGAATAAATGTAGCATAATTTAAGTGTTTCTCATTTGCATATTTTTTTCCTCACCATTTTTTTTTTTTTTTAGGAAAAGTCATTTTATGTCTTCCACTTTGGCTTTTACCATTTGAGTTTGTTTGCACCATACCTTAAATCTGATTGGACAGAAAACCGATTTTTTTTTTTGTACAAAGTATTTCAAAGTTTTCTCTTATTTTGTTCAAACATATAAGAAGAGCATGTAAAAACTGTTCAAAATCTCACTCTTAAGTTTTAGACAGTGACATCATCAGAGCCTAAATATGACACCACATGCACAGCACATCAGTAAGGATAAACAATGATAACAACATCCACTTAACCAAAAATAAAGGACAGAAAAACATAAGACCAATTTAAAATAATCGCAGCTAAAACAGTAAAATTTATAGCCAGATGTTTCTGCCCTCAAATCATTCATGACAGTGTCAAATTTGACATCTTTGAAACCACCTCCCTCAAATTTAGGTAGTTTTGTAAATGATTCCATGCAGTAAGATCATGATATTTTGCAAAAATAAATCACTCTGAGCAAAAAATATATCCATACATTTTTATATGGTTTACGTTAAAAAGCAAATTTTACCCTTTTTATAGACAAAAAAACAAACGTTAATCTTTGTCTGTGATTCACCTACTAACACAAAAATTGCTATCATTATTATTATTATACTGTATGCGTGCATTATTTCTTCTATACTGTGTTCCTGGAGTGTTAATTAACTTTACTAGTTCGGTAAGTTACTGTCTGAACACAAACTGCTTTAGTCAAACTTTTAGGGGAATTAATAATCATTTAATCTTGCATGTTTCTTTGAACTGTTTCAATTGGTATTTTGTCATTAAAATAATGAACATTTTCTCAATCTTAAGAACTTAAACCATTACTAATCAGCCAAGTTTTAAGAACTTAAACCATTACTAATCAGCCAAGTTATTTACACCATCTAACTAGCAACACATTCCTTTCCCTTTTGAATATCACTTACTTAATTTAAATTTCTCTCCTAATTCGGCTGCAGTTACCCCAAAAACAATATGCCCCAATCATATCTACTGAACTTCACATTCGGAACCCAAAAAAGTAAAGCAGCTCCGTGCTTTATTTCTGATTATGGCAAACCTCTTTGTCTGCACTTGTAATTAGTCTTCCTCTAACATGGACATAATAGCAGGTTGTGCTTATGTGACTTGATGCTGCAGGGACAGATGGAGACCAAAAACACCTTATGAAGCTTAACAAAAAAGGCTCCAAATGGCCATGCCCTCCCATAGCCCTGGCTGTATAGTGTCTGCTACATGATCCATTTTTTGTGGGGGTACCCAATACCTATTGCAAGATAGTGCAAAAGTATTGCGTGGTAGTGCAAAAGGAAAAAAAATCTTCCCACATCCCCTAAGGGGATCTGTAAGTAACTGTCACAGAATGTAAATAGCTTGTTATCTTTCTTGTCTTTTCTCTAACCCCTCCCCCCAAAAAACACTCTAAAACATATGACTGCAGCCAGAATGTTCCTACTACACATGATTATTGTTTCACATACCAATCCCTTATAGGTTACTCAACTCTGTAAAATCAAAAAAGACTGTAAAATGATTTGCAAAGAAAAGTTCATCATATCATTGTTATATCCTAAGTAAATGTAAATTTCTATCTTTCGAGAATTAGATATGTAAATATGGTACACTTTAGGGTAACTACTTCTGTATTGGATTCAATTTTAAGAAGTGTTCAGTCATATTTTATTGCAACAGGTATCAGTAACAACATGCTTTTCTTGGGCAAAAGTACCTAATCTGTTACCTAATCTTTTAAATGTAAATTCACTTCTCTTACTAACCTGAAATGGATTGTCATGTCTTCACCATCTTGGTGTTGTATTTTTAAGATCAAAAATATTGAGAAAATAATAACATAAAAGTGGAAAAATTAATTGAAAAGCGCAAACATTCTTTGTAAATAGCTACAAATTTTATCCCCAGCATTTGAAGGGGCAGAACTCTTAAACATTTGCATCCAAAATCCTCAGCAGTAGTGGCAATATAGCAGCCATCACATAATCAGTTTTATGGCAGTCAATATGTTTTCAGCTCAACACTGATTTCTTTTTTCCTCGTGGGCCAGCTGAAGTCCTGAAAGCCATAATTTTATGTGCAGGAAATCTTTTGACTGAATGTCTTCGTCCAAATCGGCGAGTATTCACTGGCATTGTCTGTGGGAGAAAAGAGAATATACTCTATCCCAGCTTACATTCTTGCTCTGGGCAGATTTGGGAGTTCGGTCGAAGACTTACTCCAGGATGTGGACAGCTGAGCTCATTCCGCTGGGCGATGAGTTTCAGATACCAGGATGAGATTGTGAAATAGGACCGGAGTAATCCCAGGTCACCTTCACACAGCATCAGGTATCATAGACACCAGCCACCCTTTAACTCTTCCTCTACCTCATACCTTCACTGCTGTCCACCCCTTCAGTCTGCTGAAGTTCTTTATTTTCTTTGCACTATTCATATTTACGTAATCTTTTTAAAGCTGCTTAAAATGCCTATATGGTTGGCTTAGTTTTTCTAGTTTTAAAAAAAGACTTACTTGGTCAAAAATATACAAATAGACTAACTTACTGCTTTAAAACAAGAATGGGCTAACATTTAAAATAATAATAATAATAATAATAATAATAATAGTAATAATAATAATAATAATAAATTAGACTTCTAACACTTTTCAAGGCACTCAAAGCGTGTTAACATTGTATCGATTACTGTAATGAGTCACTCCTTGTTATTACCTAGTGATAGGAAGCTACAATGTGCCACTTGGGATTCAATTCCTGATTTCAAATTCACAATCGCAATTTATTACAATTTTTCTCAACAAAATTGTTTCACAGGTTTTTTTTATTTTTTTATTCTTATTTCAACATCTGCTCTTCTGTTCTTATATTAACTGTCTATTATTATCATATATAACTGCAAGTTATTTTTTGGGCATAATATATTCCATACTGCATATGAATGAATGAATGAATGAATGAATGAATGAATGAATGAATGAATGAATGAATGAATGAATGAATGAATGAATGAATGAATGAATGCATGAATGAATGAATGAATGAACGAATGAATGAACAGTTCATTTTGTTACATGATAACTTTGTACTGAAATCAGTACAAATGAGAAATCAGCTGGCTTTTGTAACCAAAAAGGTGTAGATGGAAGCAATAGATTATAATGGAATATATGAAATGCCCATACTCAAAATAGCATTTCTGCAAACTCCATTTAAAAACACGTATTTTTTTATTATTACTTTTATCAGAGCTTGTGGTGAGTACTCACTGTGGTATTCATAGTTACTGACAAACATATAAGCACACTTGTTTTATCATTATGGTAGAATTTAAACACGAAACATTTTTTTCACAATCTTGCCATTCTATTTATGGAATAGCGGGAATGTATGAGAGCCCACTAACAAGGCCGGTGTACCAGACAGTGTTTCTGTGAAATCACTGATTAACATATGTAACAATTTACTTCAAGGTTTTCAGAAGTTGGTTTCTGGATGTGAAGAAAACACTGTTGCACTGTTCTGTTCCTATTCTAAGAAATCGATGAGTCATTTATCACCACAAACACACGAAACGTGAAACTTCTCCTTCTTTGTCCAAAAAATAAATAAATAGAAAAGAAAACAATTATAAAGGTCCCAGTTAACCAGTCACATAGAGTCAGCGTTTCAGGATTACTCTGCATCTGTTGTTCCGGTGACGTTGTTTACATTGAATATGCCTGGTAGTTATTGACAATCCTAAAATATCATGCCATATGTCACCGTCCTGGGGTTGTTTTTATGTCCCAAATGTATGGTGAATGAGCTTCAGATATTTTTCATCATCAATCATGCTGAAATGTTTATTGAGGCATCTCAATTAGCTAAAGGAAATGTTATGGCTTACAGGGGATTCTCATGTTTTTCTTATTTCTTATTATATTTGCCATGAATCATAACAACAAAGTTCAAAACCGTATGATAGTAGGGAGCAAGTTTTTTTTTTAACTGTTTATCAAATTAGTCACACCTCTGTCATAATCCATATAACACATATTGAAAGAAATCTCTTGCAGAGTTAAGGATAACAGTAATAAGAGCATGGATATACTCCCCCACTCTGCAGATGGTTTATTCCCTTGCCAGAACATGTGTTATTCACGTGAGGATTAAACGACAAGGACGTCATTCCTTGAAGTGTAATGCACGGGTCCAAGTTATTTAATCTGATCATGGCCCCACACACTAACATTTTATGACAAATGTTTATTTCATTTTTGCAAAATTTGGTAAATACGCTTAAGTAAAGGAACTATTTTATGCCAACATTGATGTACTTTTAATTTTACACGTCAAGAGAATCCATGCAATAGCGCATTTCTCTCTTTCGCCTGTCAGATGCCAGCTGATCTGATTCAGTTGATAAATGTGTTGCTATGGTGATGCACCTAACAGGGTGATATAACTGATTTCACTTGCTGTACTACATGTTCATATACACAAAAATAATGCGTCCATTGGCAGTAGAATTTTCATTGACCATATTATAATCAATTTCAGGTGGGATGTTCTCTGTCAGTGATTTTACTGGCATGTGTTGTGTTGTGCATGTGCATGTGCATGTGCCCAGCAAACTTGTTCTTCAGGTTCCCAATGAAAACGTTTGGGCAAAAAAAGTGTCTGAAAAGCTGAGATCATAATACTGTCAAGGGAGAACTGAACGACTTCACTTTCCTCAGCCATTGACGTTCCAAAATCTAACATCACAAAAGAGCGAATGGTAAGCTCAGACAAATCTGCCACACAAATGTTTTTCACTCTTGCTTCCTTTCGAGGTCTTAGAAACCCGTTTTCATGAGTCTTTTGTATCGTAAACGCTGCTGACAGGCTTAGGGACCGTTTGTGTACTTCGTTAGCTCAACTGGAACAACTGGCGCATCAGTTGAAGTTGAGCAAATAACCCTGTTTACAATAGCAAGTTTGAATCAGTATGTAGCATAGCATAGCATAGCATAATATAGCATAGCATAGCATAGCACCAACTTAGATAAGTTTTTTATGCAAACCAAAGCAAAAAAAACAAAACAACCTAGTATCCAGCTGGAGGTAAGCGATAGCTTGTTCGCTCCACAAACAGGTGAGTAAAAAGCCAGATTTAAATCTATGGCAATATATCCCTGTCTGTTTACCTTGTCAGGACTGATTTCTAGTGTCCTGAAATCAGTCTGCATAAATGTTCTTCACAGTAACCAAATCAATGAAATATTATATTTGATTTGATCTTTATATAATACCATTTTTCGGCTGCTTTCCTTCTCAGTGATTTGTGGTAATTGAACAAAAAAACTTATTTGTGACAATGTGGTCTCGAAATGCATTTAATGAAAAAAACGTTGAGGACAGATTAAGATCAGTAGCATGCACAGGGAATTTGGGGGGGAGGTGCTCAGTGTGGCTGGTGCAGCTGTCAGCTTCTTTATTCTAACTGTACGATTGAAACGCTTTGTGCAAAAGGACTGCATTCTGCACATTTGCTCAAGGTGAAAAACTTTTAATCAAGTGTGAATAATCCAAACCCTGTTATTCAAAATGGAGGTTAAATTAATAGCGGTGGTGTATGAGCATCCTTGCCTGCATGACTTGTTACCTTGCATTATGAATGCATCAAGAACTTACACAATGTCCAAAATGAAATCGTATCGTTGAAATAAGGTCAATTTAGGATTTTTCATAAAAAACATTGCGACATTGGTAAAACTACCCTGATCACCCCAATTCCAAAGTTACAGAAATCCCTGTAAATGATCACAAACATTATAAATCTGGATTCACATGTTTTTTGAGGATTTGTTCCTCCCCAGATGGTGCAGCTAGATGTCCAGATCTTTATCTTCATTCTCAGAGTCTTTTATAGTCGCAAGTAATTTGCTCCATTCTTGAGAATAATACACCTAAATCAAGCAAGTCAACTATTCGCGCAAATGTAGGGGCTTATGCAAATTGATATGCCCGAATCCTACAGGAAGTCGCTGGACCATGTCACGTGACCAGGTGAACCAATCATCAATATTGAATTTGAAGTTTGGATGGATGGAGTTTGGATTTTGATATCAAATATGATGTTTGGAGGAGATGACATCATTAAGGAGAAAGAGACCTTTGCTACAATACCAAACATGGTGGAGTCCAGAAAACCACTGTGGTGCTGTGCTACATGGAAAAACACAAACTTTAGCTGCATTTTGAAAGGATCTGGGTGTGCATGCAGACAAACTATCATTAAACAAACTGCTAACATGTCTATTTTGGATGATTTAAACCTGTCTGAAAGAATACTTGTTAAAGAAGGAAAAAAAAAATCTCAAAATTAACAAGGCGATGACAAAACAGGATTTTTACCCGCCATGTCTTGCATTAAACAATTAAACAAATAAATGATAATAAATTCACTTCGCCCACAGTTGCCATGAAGGTAAACTTAATCTATTAAACCTAAAATGTTTTTTTCATGCCTGGCTGTAAACATGTTTATTGCTGCTGTAAAGTTGGTAATTTTAACACGGGAGTTTATGGGAATTGACTCCCTTTTGCGGTCAGCCCCTTGTGAATGAGGAGTGAACTGCAATTTTTGGCACTTCCACATGAGCATCTCATTTCTCCGCCGGACGTTGCTGCTTGGTACCAGTATTCTGTCTTAGAAGCACAACCCCCTTTACTCTTTCACAAAATAATATAATCCGTTATCCATAGTATGCAATTGGCCACATTGTGTGCCTTTCAAACTAAAGTTCCACCTACTGCCTGCGGAGCAGCGCCCTTCCACTTTCTCTGACAGGAGTCGGCCTTTATTAGCTTGAAAGAAGCTTAGCTAAGTTAGCTAAGGTTAGCTAAGTTTAAACTGTTTTTTGATTAAAATGATACATTTTCTTTCAACTTATGAAACAATTCCTCAGAGCTGTTTCTGACTTATAGAGGAAAGGAGTTAATTAGAACGTTTTGTTACTAAAACAGGGTTGAATGTGAATTAAGATTGTTTTGAATCGAGAAACGTTACCACAAGAATTGGAATTTAATTGAATCAGGAGGTGCTTCAAGATTTACACCCTTAGTTTCAGGGCTGCCACAATAGGTTGTATTGTTTATCGATTTTGCAAATGTTCAGACATCTTCAGCTTCCCCAACAGAGATTATTAGGGCGCAGGAAAATAATAACAAAGCCTATAAATGAAATATCTCCATACTGTCTTCCTTATTCTGGGCCAATAACAATTTTTACACAACATTTCGGTGCAATATGAAGTAAAAAACTGCATGATTTGTAGAGATTTTCCATGTGAAAGGTTTCTACTCTAACATCAATCTCTTTGCTCTGAGCTTATTGACTTTATCGAACTGCAACAAGTAGTCATTCTATACTAAAAAAAATCTGAAAAGCTTTTAGATCTTTCACTTTGTTTGATCTCCCATCATTTTACAGCATCCCAGAGCAGCCAGCACATCATTTAAGCAGATTTAAATTTCCCTTTGTACAGCCACAGCATGAGTGATTTGATGAGAAGTGAGTGTCTTCTTTCTGGTAAAGTGAGAGTAATGCTAGACAGATTACACATGTGAAGCCAAGGTTCAGTAAGCAGACACAAAATGCATGCATGGAACACCGTGTTGAGGATAATGAATACTGTATTACCCATGAGAGTCAACTACACTCTACCCTCTCAGAATAAAAGCATACTTTTTGGATCTACAGTAATCAACAGTGTGCGTCTAATCTTGCCGGCAGAACAAATACTGACTTAAAATATTTAATTTATAGAGAAGCGGTAATGTGTGCATCTTAATTTTCTAATTTCTTTATAATAAATTGCAGTGAATGCTGTTTCATTTTGTCTTCATTTATGTTTTGCTCTATATTAGTCCGAGCTCATTGGGAATTTTCTTTTTATCAGTCACATCTCAGCACTTATGAATACTATCAGCCCAAGTCAAAATAATGTTCTGTTCTGCCCTCTGGTGTTCATTTGTAGCAGAAATATGCATCATGCTTTCTTCTTGTATTTGCTCTTCTATACACATCATATTTTGTGAAACTTACAGTTTCATTACAGTCGAATTGCTGTCAGTCTTTGACTGATGTCTGTGCATATTGTCAGGGAATCAGCATGAAAAATAGATGCGCAGGACAAGAAAAGGCAATTTCCCTCTAATGTCTACACGTGGCATACATTTTACATCAGGCTGTTTATCCACAGCATACTTTATGCAGCATGGTTGAACTCTGGTGAAAATGTGACTTCAAAACACTTCAAAAGTATCTTAGCAGTGTCAACTCTGAAAAATGAATAAAGACACTCTTGAGCTTATCTTAGATTCCCGGTGAGCTGGTGGAGTCCTCTGCTTCTGTGAGTTTCTGATATTACAGAATAAGTTCATAGATGCAGCTTTTGATCCTAACTGTAACAAATGGATGTGAAATGTACAGTTATTTACTGTATTGAGCACAGTTAACTTACTGTGTTTTAATTTTACAGTGTAATATTGTCAAATTTACAAGAAAACCTCACTAATGTCACAAAATCACAGTAGTCTCTGTATTACAGCAGAGAATTACAGTCGTCAAAGGATAGCTGTGAAAAAGATCACAGTAGTCAGTAAAGTACTGTAAATAGTAAACTAATAGGCCAGATTGGCCCGGGGCTTGGCCCGCCCACAGAAAGCTTTTACATCGATTGGTCCTGCGTATGGTTGTGCTGGAATATTTCCCAGCATGCTTTGGGGCTCCGCTTGTACTGTCCTTGCTGCAGCATGAGTTAAGTGTATATGTGATCTCATAAGGACCCCCCTCCATGGTGAGCAAATTTAAGCACAAAATAATTAAATCTCTGAATGTATACATTTTTACAGGAGGTTTTGTTCATGAACAAGATAAAGGAAACTGTGCAGCTATTATCTGTTCAGTGAATAAAGCAACTAACATTTAAACCGTATTCAATTAGTAATTCTCCTACAGTCAGACTACATTATAAATATAATCCAAAACACAGTTTTTGTTGATAATTATTCTACAGTAAATCAAACAATACTGTAAATACAACCTAAAACACAGTATATAATTGAAATTTATTTTACAGTAAAGCAACGTATACTGTAAATATAACCTAAAACACAGTATGTAATTGATTATTATTCTACAGTTAATTCATAAGAGACTGTAAATTGAACTACAGTATGTTTACTGTAAAACATGTTCACAGTAATTACCTGGCTAATTGTTGCCAGTAAGTTACCGTAAATTTTAAGGTAAATTTGTTACAGTGGTAAGGGCACGTTTACATCTAGATATGCACAGTACACAAAATTATATTGACTAAATAAAAGAAGGACATCAGATTCAGTTAAATTAGTTTAATCTGATTTTCATGACATCCACTGGAGTATTTCACAATGAGCCCCATCTTGTTAAGATGTGAAGAATAAATGAAGATGCCCTAAAGCAAGGAGAGCCCAGTGGTGCTCCTCTCTCAATGCCACTACTTGAATCAGTAATACAGCTGAAGTGCTCTTGTGTAGAAACATTTTGAGAGACAGAAGGTTGTTACTTTGTTGCCATGGATTTTACCACAAATATTCATAAACTTGGATCACACTTTAAATACATGACAATTAAGGGCTGATTCAAACTTTCAAATTTCTACAAAACCAGAATAAAAAGTCCTAACTATTTTCTTTCATTATTCATTATTTTCTTTCATGGTCTGATCAGTTTCCACAGCTCCAGAAAGGAATCTTTTCAAAGACACCTGAGAATGTGACATTAATAGAAGATTTTCAAAATTAGACACAATATATACAGATGTAACACACATACAGAAGTGTTGGAGAAATTCTTTACATTCCTAATTAACTGTAGCCTAACTAATCATTCTGTAATTCATCAGCTACTGTGCACTATGGCCTTCTGGCATATTTTTACTGAGGTGTTAAAACAACACAAGACAAGACTCAAATCTTATTCAGGACTACTGTTTCATAGTTTGTTCCATTCTGGGGGAAAATTGCACATATCTTTTCCTCTCTAGAGCATTTTTCAAACCCTTGGTTTGACTGCTGTCTCTCATACAATATTTTCCTGTTTTCTTTCTTCTTTTAATAAAATGTTGTAAAGTTACACTCATCCAGTCTTCCAGACTCTTGATTACTTTTTTTTACGACAACAAAAAATTAACAGACAAAAAACCCTAAATAAACTGCGAGGGTCATAAAACCTTTGGTAATGATCTTTTATAGTATGTGGCGCCTACTAAAGATTGCACCTTTGAAAACAGAATCATTTGCATATGGATTTTAAGCTACCAAGTACGTAAAAGCTGTTTGCTTCTGTGACACCTCCCATTTGCCTATGAACTGCAGGTTTGGAGCTTCAGATCTGGCCGTTCACCATTGTTTTGGAGCCAGAAATCCCCATATTTAGACAAGAGGGCTGAGCTGGAGAACAATCCTTGCATGGGAGCAAATCTCCATGCACACATCCCAAATGTAGTGGAAAGCCTGAATGCACAAGGATGCAGGTTGTCAAATGTTTATCTACAGAACTTTGGCTATAAACAATGGTTTTATGAGTGGTTGTTTAATTCTGTTAGATTTATTTCCCCTTTTCAAGTTATGTTTTGAAAACTCACCGTCTTTTTTCATATTGTTTCAAGAATAAAGCCATACACTTCTTTCATCATCCAGCCTTAGTGTGACATCTACTGGCTCTTGGCAATGATTGTAATGGGAAAGTTTCCAGTCCCCGCCCACCTCTGTTAATTGTTGCTGCAATTAACAGTTGCACAGGATGGCTGTCGCGTGCAGCGGTGGAAAATTCTTTTAATGCAAACCAGATGTCGAATTAGATGCAGACAGTTCAGTCTGACAAAGCCTGAAGAACCAAACCAATAAAATGAGAGTTTGTAGGGAAAATGTGCAGCTCACCGTCCCATCATCAAATTTTGAATCTGCTTGATGGGGCAGAAAGATATCATGTAAACTCGCAATGCAACTTTGATTGCAAATGATCATGTCTTCTGTTTTGATTGGCATGGCATTTTCTTTTTACATGGGTTGAGACTGGTTCCCTTCTGAACCACAAGTATCCCACACAGCAGGATTAACAATTCCCATAACTCAAACCATGGACGTAGTTTTGATTTCAGAGGTGGGGGGAACAGAAGTGTTTTTCATAAAACTAATCTATCAGCTTACTGTGTTTTCTAGTGTTTCTTTTAGTTGTCTATTGATACTTTTAAGCCGAATTTTCCTTGTCTTGGTTTGACTGGTTGTAGCCAAACATTTTCACCCAATTCTGTGTTTTAGCTCAGTCAACTTCACACCAACTTAGTAAAATCTTTGCTTATTTATGGAATATTATCATTTACATGGTACCACCCACTGGTGGGAAAGTCAAACTGACATTACATTTGGGAAGAAATTGAATAAAATTGTCATCATTCAGTGAAAGCCCCGCTTCAATATAAAACTGTACCTGGACTGTTTGCTTTTATCATCTGACAGAACATACAGATGCTGGTGTTTGAACTTTGAAAGCTCTGATGTAGATGATCATCATTCTGACATTTATCACAATGGTTTATCTGAAGAACAACATGTTTATTCTTTCAAGCTCACCTCTGAGCCTCCAGCCTTTTCTCCTCCTCTTCCTTCTCCAGCCACTTTTCCATCTCATTCAGCTCTCCCTTCCCCAACATCTTGTCCTGCAGCTTCTGCTCTCCCTACTCCAGAGTTTCCTTCTCTTTCTCCCGCATGTCTACAAAAATATATTGGAGCATGACATGAACAGTGGGATAATTTGGGATGCAACGATCATCAATGTTGCTCACCCTGCTCATACCCAAAAAAGTTCTCTGACTTCCGGGTTACTTCTGCGTTTTGGGTCCATAAAGCGTGTGCAGAAGTGCCACCTTCCATCATGCTTCACGTCAGTGTACGAGCAAAGGGCGGTCTTTTGTCTTGATCCAGCGACCCGCGGTTGCGACATCAATCTGCAGTATGAGAGCTGTACAAACTCAAATGATGACTTTTCCCAGCACATGATCTGACCTCGATGTAAAGTAATAATTTTATATACGAAATATATATATGAAAAAGTTGTGTAGTAATAGTTAAAACACTAGTTTTATGAATTAGGTTCATTTCTACATGTGGTTCGTGGCCCAATATAAGGCACTCTTTATATATCTGTATAATCCCATGCCAAGTTTTCATGATGGTTTAAAGTTCTTACCTTTGTTCATCTAGCCGGAACCGCTCAACCTCGCACACCAACTCAGGCTACCTCCCCCCCAGAGAGGTGACAGTCCACGTCCCAAGAGCCAGCCTCTGCAGCCGCGGATCGGCCAGGGTCACCGCCTTCGGCTGCCGCCCGACTCACATTGCACCCGACCCCTACGGCCCGGCTACCAGGCGATCGCCCCCGTGCCCCACCCCCAGGCCTGGCTCTAGGAGGGGGCCCCGGTGACCCACGTCCAGGCAAGGGAAACAAAGGTCCTGTTTGCCGCCCTTAGTCTGGTTCCCTGCCGAAGCAGGGAACGCACAAAACCCTCCACCACGTTAAGGTGGCGGCCCAGGGAGGGGTTGGACTAGTTGGACTCACCTCGACGCATGGCATTGGCTTTTCCCCCCATACTGAAGTACTCTGCTAGTCTCAAAGTACTAACGACAATGTACTAGAGAGGAGAAATGAACCAAAGTATCTGTATTAGCTGCCGATCGCCAGGTTTTATTATGTTTTGGTGTCTGTGTC